>CAFUXE010000671.1:247936-270637 GCA_903364295.1 Serranus cabrilla
AAAAAAAAAAAAAGGAGAATCTCCAGAGAAACCTGCGGGATGTAATTTACTGCTATAATTTCACCCTGTTTGAATATGCTTGATTTGGAGATGGATATCAGAGCGTGTCTCTCAAGATTAAATCACAGCAGTGTTTTACTCTCCAGTTCAAACATGGTGACGCATAATGGAGGGATCACGCAAATGTACTCACAGTGTTCATTTCACTGTTGATTTTTAGTTGAGGCTTGTAAATTTAAACGCTAAATGATCTAGTCAAGGCGTGAGAAAGTTTCACAGGGCATTTTATTCCAACATCGTACTATAGAAACGAGTGAAGAAAGTGTTGAAATATAAATTCCTTTGAACAAACTGTTGACTATAAAGATCAAGTCATCATATGATTCAGGGTAGTAAATTGAATATATATTGGCTGGACCCAAGATACTCTTACAAAAAATAATGCATTATAGGCTGCTCCAATGATATGAACTGGAATACACTTCCTGTCTCTTAAGTGGGCATTTTGTGTTGGTAATGTCAAGCATATTAATAAATATTTTCTTTTATAAATTAGTTAATTACAGGGCTAACAGCAACATTTAGCATTACAAAATTAATTTGCTAATCTTAGGTGACGTTAGTTTATAATCTTGACACAATTTGGCTAACATGTTACCAAGTCTCATGATTGTTTGTTGCAGAGACAGAACGCAAAGATAATTTTGTCCTGAATTGTCTGCCTGAAAAATGCTATTTTAGAAAAAGTTTCAGTGTATGTGGCTTGTGAAAAACCATTATTTATTTTTGCTGACTGAGGCAAAAGAATCGCTCATAATCTGTGCTCACTTTCCCTCCTTCTGTTGAAATGAATTGACACAGGGCCTGACTCTGGTCTTCTAAAGGGACTGGGAAGTTGAGAAACCCATATGACACGGATACAGGAACTGCCTTGTCACTAAACCTTTTTGTTTTTGAACTGACTGGCTAAAGTCCTTTAAGAATATTGCTAGTTAGCTTTCCATGCAGTAGCTAGCAACCAGCCCATCTGGCTAGCTTTGTGTAAGTCAATGACCCATCAGTTGTTTATGGGAAAGTTATTGTTGTAAGACCGTACCAACAATAACACTTTACTTAAGACAGAATTTTCAAGTATCTGTAGAATAGAAGAAAACTGACCCTGACGTGATTCAGAAATTAGTTTGACTGTGGTTAGCAAGAAAAACATCATGCCATCACAAAAGCAAGTCACAGGAGGATTCCTCATGAATTTTGTATAAGTGAGATAATGACTGCTGTTTGTGTGTCGATCCCCACCAAAACATGCAATATACTGTACATGTATATGCATGTTGCATGTCTACCATGTTACAAAGCAAACTCAATCACGGAATGTCTCGGTTCAAGGTAAGGATTTCTCTCCAGGACGGCTGTTATTGCATTGTGTTTTATGAGCACAAAGTGAACAGGACACTCTCAGAGGGAAACTTACCTCTCTATCTGTTTGCATTACTCTTACCTTTGGTGCCTTGGCTGCAATAGCATCAGATCAGCAACTCTTGCCCTTTCAAAGAATGAATACAGCTTTTAACTAACTGTGGAGAGCAGCTCCTCTCACTGCCAAATGCAAATCTGGCAGACAGCTAGAGCCAAATAGGAAGTCAGAGATGGAATGTAATGCAATGCAATGTCAAGGCCAGATGAGTTGGAAATGTCTGCAGCTGTTAAATTGGCGGCTTGTGTGCCACTCGCTATAGCTGCGGAGGCACTTAAGAGGAGAGTGGTGGGGTCCAAACAAGATTAGAGGATGAAAACCATTCCTCATATGTTTGTTGCAGCTCTTTTAATCGGAATGTCTCCAACAAATTCTCTAAAAATAGCAAAGGGGATGATTTATGCTGGGGGTTGTAATGATTGTATTGGAGAGTATGTGAGCCGAGAAATTATTGTTTCATTCTAATTCTGGGTTATTCCACTTCACTAATCTCATTACCTTGAAATAGACTGAATAATTTGCTTTTTGCCTTGACATTTGTAAGAATATCTGTATCATGTTGGGCAGCCAGAGCATATTAGCTCTTCCCTTGTTACCGAACAATGGCAGTGAGAAATCGGCACATAAATCGAGATAGAGAGGTCTTAAGTTCAATAGTGGTGGAGGGGTTGGTCATTGATGCTTTCTTCTCTCCCCCTGCCCCCCTCCTCTTCCAGAGGAAAAGAGTACGGTACTCTGAGCTGGACTTCGAGGTAAGATCTCGGACCTCCCCCCCCTGTCATCAGCCTGTCTCTGCTTTCTTGTGCTTCTGCCAGGACTTGAGTAACGCATAGAGGAGCAAAAAGCATTGCTAAATCCCTCCCTTCGCACCTCTGTCTCCCTTGCATTTAGAACTATGGACTGTTTCAGATCTACCTCACAAAGTATGCTGTTTCTCCAACAATGGCCTTAAACCTGTCTCTACTTATTATCTCACTTAATTAGAACAAAAAAACATCCCACTGGCATGCATGATTAAATCAAACAAGGCTGTCATGTCATTGTGGGGGTCCTGGTTGAAGAAACAGCAAAGTAGAGTGCTTCCTGTGTCTGAATGAATACAAGCGATTCAGTTATGGGTCGACACGTATGTGGCCGTAGTTGACTGGCTGGTTATATCTGTTGGAACGACATGGTTTGACACTGTGTGTTTGTGTTAGAATCTAGATGTTCTGTGAATCTCCAGTCTCTAGCCAGTATTCCTTTGCAAGAAATCACCTACCCTCTGCTTTTTTTTTTTTTTTGCAAGAATTCAGTTTGATTTTGACTGTTGCAAAGACTGGACATTCACCTTCCACCATGGAGCTATAGCTAGCTGTAGCACATAGAGGGTATGTGTGGTGGCAAGCTACTAACAGTGACAATGGCTAATTGTTGTACTTATCTGGCAAATTTACTGGAGAGTCATTTGTGGCCGCTGCATGAATTTAGCACAAGGAGATTGGCTCCCTGGGAAATCAACTCTATTCTCATAAATTGACTACTGACTTTTGAGAAAGAGGTTGACGCAGAAGTACCGTTAATATAGCAAAGTGTACACTTCCATGATTTAATGGAAGGTTCAACCCATTTCCATCCATGTTTTTTTTTTCTTTAATTGAGTTTGCCCATCCTTTTAGACGCTCAACCATTTACTTGACCTCTATATATACTATATAAATTGTATCATTCTAAATAGTTTTAAACTTAATTAAGAATTAAGTCTTTTAGGGGAAATAATACTGAAAACTTACTCCAGTGGAGTACTCCATTGATTTGGTATTGCACTTAAAGTTGGGGAACTTGCAGGAGACGAAATAGCCACGTTTCCATTAGAATTTGAGCAAACTTGAAATATTACAAAAAAACGTATTCAGGCCCATTTCTATCAAGTGATTTTGAGTGAATAAACTTGGATACAGCATCATTTAGAAGTTCATTCAGAAGTTGGCGCTATAGGTTTCACAGGAAAATGGACCCAAGTAGAAACTAAACGTCAGCTTGGCCATGTAACCATCTACAAGAGAAAAAAACGGAGAGAGGTCTTTGGGAATTTGTTTCAATTGGTATTGGATATGTTTCATGCTGTCCAGGCACAAAGATAAACAAATAGATTATCCGGAAAGATGCTGACAGTGGAAACAGCTGATTAGTCATGTGAATTAAAGGTTTCCATTTAATCACTTGATTGAGCGGGTGGTTAGTCGGGCCCTCCTTCAAGTACTTTGAGAATTAAGTTGTCAGAATGTTAAATGGACTGTTACATTAAGCTTTATTTGTATTAGATAAATTTTAGTCTCTAAACCTTAACAGTAGCTTCACAACTAAATGTAATGAAACTGCAACCAGCCATTGAGTGGGATGATAACAACCTTCAGCACTTACTAATTGGTGGAGTAGGCAGCTTCTAATGTGTATTTATTAAGGCTGATAACCCTTGATGATGGCTATTCAATGGGCTGATAACATTTAAAATCGCTGTCGCTAATTCCGCATCAACTCATTTTCAACAAAAGCAAAAACACAGCATCCAAACTTTTTTGCACAATTGATGAAGTTTTAATGATATTTTGCCATTTCCATTTAACTTTTCTCATACAATACTTAAACATTTGCATAAAAATAGTTCTATGTGGTAGAAGCCGAGTTATCAGGACTTTCAGTTTTTATTATGGGTCAAAGGTCCAAAAAGCTTAAAATTCCTATAAAACATCTCCCTTTTGGTTCCAATTAATGCTCAGTTCTTTTCAAACGCTCGACACTGATGTACACAGGGTTTCTGTTACAAATCTTAAATTACTACATTATTAAAGACAGAACACAACATTTAACCAGGTTGTACTCTATGTACTAAATAACCGAACTTTAAGTGTAAAATCGTTGGAGTTCCCCTGCTTTATTTTGAAGGTTATGAAAATATTTTGTCATAGTTTACACAGGTTTCATTGGACTTTAATGAAAACACTGTGCCTCAAAGACGGTAAACTGATGACATAAAGCAAAAAGCAAGATACTAGTAGCACCTTCTTAGCTGAGCGGAGATGAGAGTGCCCACTCCGAAGTAATTGGAGCCAGTGCTTACCGCCAGTCCTGGCCGGTAAGTGTGCGGGTGTGAGTGCTGGCATCTTGCCCCTGTGTCACTTTCAACCTCGCAAGCTGCTTTGACGATTAGCTACTCTCAAGCAGCCCCGGCACTGCCCATTAGCGCAGGGAGACAACAGCAGTGGCACTGACAAATGCAGTTTGCTGTCAGACAATTAAAGATCTGGATTTAGCTGCCTTCTAGATAGACATATTCAGAACACAGTCGAGGCAGTTTTTGTCAAATATCCTCGCACTATGGCAAGAGTTAAATTCCAGCCCTTCTGTTAGACATTTAATGATTTAGACAAAATCCTGAGTTAACAGGACTGCCAGCTAGCAGGCAACAGTCTGGAACAATGACATTTCTGTCAGTCATTTTCACCAAATTTTCACTTAAAGGACTCCTCTGCAGCACTCCCAGTTGCCAAATTCTTAAAGACCGAGGAAATGGATGATGTATGAGCATGAGCCAGCAATCGATCGATCTGTCGGCGTCCCTCTCTAACCCCTTTTCACGGCTGGCGTCACTGCAGTCCCTCAGCATTTTACCCATTCCCGTTCCCCTGCCTGGCCCGATATTGGCCCACCCTTTCTTTTTGCTTTTTTTTTGTTTCTATTTGGTTTCATTTCTGCTGTCCCTTCCTTTCTTCCCTTCCAGAAAGTGATGCACACTCGCAAAAGACATTCTGAGCTGTACCATGAGCTCAACCACTCGTCCAAGTTCCACACCATAGACAGGTATAGCAGGGACCCAGCCATGTCCACATTCAAGGTAAGACCATTGCCCAAATGCGGGAAGGGAACCCGCTGTACCCGTGCACCTCCACGCCCTTCCGCACTTGTCACAACCCTAAAACCCCACCCCTTTAACACTGAGGAATTTAAAGCCAACATTGAATTATCCACAGATCAAAATTGCAGTAGGACCTTTCACAGAAATGCAATATTATTGTATTATTTGCAGCTTTCAGGCAATTATTGTCATAGAAATCATTAGTGGTTATGGGGGACAAAAGCTGCCACAATTAAAAAAAATTAAAAGATGACAACTGCCATTAAATGTACCAAAATAATATTAAAAATAAAGATAGGCATTCACTGATTCATAAAATTTGACATGCATTTTAAATTTCGGTTTAGATTACCTCCTTTTTTATTTAACTTTGTATTAATTTCCCTATTTATTTACATTCCTCTTTAATTTCCCTATTTTATTTATTTGTTTTATTTTATTTTAAACGTATTCATTTATTTTTGCATTTATTCATTATTCATTTCAAATGTATTTATTCATTTTTATTATTATTTTCATTTTAAATGGATAAAATTAATAAATAGTTAATAGATTTGGGGAAATAAACAGCAGGAAATCCAAAGGGGAAAATAATACACTATTTGTTAGATATATAAGATAGATTTATAAAAAATATATTTAAAGCAATAAAAAGTGAATGCAAAAGGACTCAATTAATTGATAAAAAATGGATAACTAAATAGGAAAGTAAAGAAATAGGTAAATAAATATCAATTCATGTCATATTGAATCAATGCCTCCATTTCTTTTTATAGTACAATTCATCGTATTTATTTATTTCTTTTATTTTGGCAGCTTCTGTCCTCCATGCTTGTATTCATTACGATTTCTTTTTCCAGCAAAACTGCTGCCTTAGAAATGTGAGAACACTGTACTTACAAAGGAACCAGAAAGAAATGTGAATAGTATTTTCATTGCCATTTGATTCATTCACTGGTGTACTTATTATTACAGCCGTGAAGAATCAAACAATAACTACATCATCAATAGAACTTCAGAGGCACATTTAACTTCAGCTTTCTTAGCGTAATAATAATCTTTTCAAACCTGCCGTAATTGGCCTGAATTTAATTGATTCTTACTTATGGTTGGTGCCTTATTAAATACCTGTCAAAACAGTTGACCGCATAACCTGTTAGCTGAGGGATAATCAATCATAACCATTTAATAAATTCAACAATTTAACTCCTGTGAAAGGATTTCTCACTGTTACCAGATCACCTCACCATAATGCATTGCTTAAAACACATTTGTGCCTATACACACAAGTGCTTTGTCTATGTCTGTGTCACACTGTATTTGTTTAATTGGATTCATTGTCTGTGTACTGTATGTGTGTTTTTTTTCATGTGTCTGAGTGGGTGGTTAGGTTGGTGTGTGTGTCAGTGGGGTGCTTGGGTGGGCACCCGCGCGCCTGAGACACAGAAGCATCTTTGAATCATTAATACGCCATTAGCAGCAGACGAAAGAGTCCCTGCTTGCTCTGCACTGACCTTCAGAGGACCAGTTTCATTAAGATTTAAACACACGCGCACATGGTCGCGCTCCCCTCATCTGCGGAGCTTGAGTGCGCAGAGCCCTGATGAGTTAGCCAACCTTGATAGGTGTACTTTCCCCTGGCATTGGCGCCATGCTGGTTCACATCTAATTTACACTGCCAGTAGAGAAACAGAGGCCAGCCTGACATCTCTCATATTCCCCGTGCCATGTAGCCACACACACACAGCACACACACATGCACGTAGCCATTTCCCAATGCCAGACTGGCGGCCTTTTCCTTCACTCCTCATTTGCTCAACGTCTTGATCAAGATTTTCAGAAGCGTTGGCCGACTCCCCATTCATTAATGCCAAGCAAATATTTAATGGAAGACAAGAAAAATGGCAGGCTGCTTGGAAAGGCAGGAGCCATATATTAGAAGTGTGTGGTTCTTAACAGTTGCACTGCAGAATGCTAATGTGCCTCAGAGGGAGCGCAGGTGTGCTTTGAGATTATGCCCAAATGTAAAAGAAATGAAAGCCCAGCCACGAATAATAGATAGGATGTATTTACGCTAATTAAGACAAGTTGGAAGGCATATTTCCTCTGGGTTAGTGACGTCATGTAAGTTATGAAATGGAAGGGGAAGCATAGATATGGCTTACTCATCCAAATCCATTATGTTAAAAGTAAGTAGGCAGTTCACTTAACTGTGAATAATTACACGGATAATGCTATCAGTGTCAGGCCTTTGACAGGACCCAGCTTGAGTTCAGCTCTGCTGTTGTCAACATCTCACTTTGAGAGTCACCCCCAGACACGGACATGCTGACTATACAGTAATTATGGAGATGAGAAGGGTGTGTGTGTGGGTGTGCGTGTCCGTACACTTGCATATCAGAGTGCCTACGTGTGTGGCTGCATGCCTGCGTTCGTGGTTGTAGGCAGGAGTGTGTGTGCGTGCGTGTCATCTTGTCCCTTTATGTTTGTGAGTTTATCTTTTTATGTTTGATTTTGGCGTGTTGTGCTGCCTGTGTTCGAAGCACATAAGCTGTGTTTAGGAGACAATTACTGCATGAGTAATGATATAATTGTTTCATAATAACTTTAATAACCCCTTTCTATGCCATATAGCAGACACTGACAGTGACTTTCATATATACTACATGAGTGCTGTGATTTAATAGCAAACATAATTGCCTTTCATTAGGATATCTTCTCACGGATGGACACCCAAAGCACCCTAGAAGTTGATACTCACCCTTAACTTCATATGGCCAATTGACTTAGTCACTTAAGGACTTACTCTATTGAGTGTCTCACCTTTTAATGACATGGGAGGCTAGCCAGTTCCAGGAAAACTAGTAGAAGGGAAACCCTAACTCCCCCTTACCTGTCTAATGATGAGTCATCTACCTCAGGCAATGATGCCTCAAAAACTCATTAACCCCGCTGACTTTTGCAGGCCTCTCTCTCCTTTAAAGTGCCTAAACAGTATTTTAACCCAGACCCTAAACATCTTATAACCTCTTCTAACCATCGTGGCCGGTGTTCACCCACCACAGGTCCCCCCTCCCCCACCACCGAGGCACAACACCGAGCCATCACTAGTGCGCCGAGCGTCCCTTGTTTACAAAGAGAGTCAACGTAAGACATACTAAACCCCGCATAAACCTCGTGCAGTAGAGCCCGTCTAACTCACTCTAAGACCGATGTGTTGACACTCTACATGTCACTGTATGTGTCATAGTTTGCCACTGTTTGTACTGTATCTGTGTTTCTGAGCTGTAAAAATGCAATTAATTTCACATGCAATTGACTGTTCGTTAAACCTCTTCCTCAATCTGCAATTTTCCCATCGTAGCTTAACAACCGTAAGTAGGCACAGCAGGGCTTTTCGAGACCGTACCAAGAGTGATACTCACCATTTTAGGGTTTGGATGGCTGTGTCTTTTATTTCAAGATTTAGGAATACAGAGGGCATAATTTTCGTACAAATACAATAATTTTTGTACATTAGGCAATGTTGGTTTGTGCCTTTAAAGGCTGCATTTGAAAAAAGCCCCAATCACTAAATCCACTTTGTAGTATTTTCCTACATTTGGGAAGTTCCTGTTTGTAATAATAGAGTTTAGGGTAGCAGTTTAGCACTGCTTCTTATTGGATTTGGAGCAGTTTAAATGCCAGCAACCTCAGTCAGCATTTCTTGAGAAGGAGTTAAGTTTACCAAACCAGTCTTCATCCTAAAAGCCTTTACTCTTGTAACATCAAAAGTGAAAACCTGCTCTCGGTGCTGCAGGGCGAACTCCACGTCTTGGCACAGGTTCTCCAGACTGGCAACGCTGGTGAGGTCAACAGTGCTCAACCTCCGCTGCTTCCATCCCCAGCAACAAACACGTCAAACAAACCATTCATAAATGACTGGAATATGTAAAAGCCAACCTCAGCTCTGTTTACACTGTTTGAGCTCAGCCTGTGGTGCTCAGCAGTCTTGTTTCAAGATCTCAGCAGCACTTTGTGGAGAATTAATGGTTTCATGTCTTACGGCTACACTCCACTCTAACATTTATTATTGTCATTTTCTGCACCAATCTAAGGCTGTACAACCATTATGCTCATTATTGATTAATCTGTCAATTATGTCGTCAATTAATGCATGTAAGTATGTAAGCCAAGCCGTAAATTAAGAAGAAATGTTCTCACATTTCTCCACACATCATACTTACACAACAAGACAAGACAGTATATAGCGGAATTAATAGACTACAGTTAGTCTAGGACATTTTAGCTTAAGTCCTTTAACACATAAATAGTGCATATTTAAGATCCTTGTGTAAAAATGATTGCTTATAAAGTCACCTGAAAACATTTAAAACTGTAAATATGTCAACCCAACTCATGGCGCTAACTTTAATGCTAGCTAATTAGCTAGTTAGCTAAGTGATGAATTCTGCCAGCTGAGAACAAACCAACCCTCTTATGAAATCAAGGACTCACCATTTCTAAAAGAGTTAAGAGTAAATCTGCCACCGTTAATGTGAACTGCATACGTGCTGCGTGAAAATAAAATGCTTGACCGCATAGCAGGGATAAATAAGCAGCGTGGGGTTAAGTGAACAGTCAATATTAAGTAACGTACTTAATTGCTAAAGTACATGTGATATTGAAAAGCCTATTGCCAGGCTATTTCTTATTTGTAGTTGCAGTCACAGACAGTGTCAAACTATAAGCTTACTAAATGTAGCTGCTCATCTATAACCTGTTAGCGCTGTTTCATAGTGAAGTGACTGTATTTGATTAGCCTAAATATTAGATGGTCCCCTAGTGGTGTGGTGGTGTAACAGTTCAGTGCATCACAGCTTGTTCCCCCTTGTGTTTCTGCATTCATGCAATGAATGCTAACTCTCCATCCTCCATCAACACCTATACAAATTCATAATGAAATATAAAATCTGGAAACACCAGAGAGATGGATTTGTAAGGTGGTCTAATGCAGGATTAGATTAACTTTCCATGATTACAAAAGAAAAAAAAACATTAAATTATTTTTTTGGTGTTGTTTTGCTGTTTTTGGGTTGTGTTTTCATTCCTGTCGCGCCACCGTGTGTTGGTGTGACAATCCATACAGTCATTTTGCCCATTTCAGTGCCCATATTAAACCTTATGACCCAAACATCATAACCAAGTTATAAATCAGTTCATAAAGACAATGATCCATCCAAACCGATTTATAATCACCTCATAAACCATGATACTCTGTCCATAAACTAGCTCGTTGGCACTAAAAAGGGCCAAACATGATGCACTTTGTATGGGTGCTGCTGATGAGAGAAATATCACAAAGGCTTATGGGGTCACAAGAGACCTGATCCATTTTACTTCTCTAAAAAAGGTAGGATCTTTGTGTTGAAGAGATGAGTGGATACCAGAACACATACATTTTTTTCTTCTACTTTCACATCTTATCCAATTTTCTGTTCAAGTGCAGTGGGCTTAAAGTGGTCTCAGTCATTACATGTGCCATCACAGACAGAATCCACATACTTCAATCTCTTGATTTCTGCTCTTCTTGTCTTTCTTTGTCTCTCCATACCACCTACTCACACTGTTAACTCTATATTGCCCGGTAACTTGTACTGCTTTATATTTACCTCACTGATAGCTAGAGGCCGTTAAGTGATGACTCACGCTTAATAAATGGAAACGAGGGGAAAAGACGTGACCGGAAAGAAGGGGGGGCAGACACTACATCACAAGACTCCCCATTAACCTCAATGTTTAAAATCACCTTGTCTGTCTTTTCTATTTGGCTGCTGATGCTAGTGCAGCTATTCCTGTAGTCTGAAAATAAATGTACATGTTGCCCTCTGTTACATATTCTGTTTTTCGAAACACATATGCATGACCTTTAAAATCCACGCTGCAGAATGGCTTACTGATAAACTATCGCTAACAAAGGTCACTTGCAGGCTGTGACACAAACATATATTTCTCCTGCCAGGTCCAGACGTCTGTGTGCATTTTTAAGCAGTAAGATACATTGCAACTCTTATGCATTCTGAAACATAGCTAGAGCTACAGAGGTCACTGCGTGCTAATGTTGATTGATTGTGGATTGGTGGCTTTTATTTTTGCTTTGTTGACATCACGACAACAGCCACTGACCTTGATTCAAGTGTTGTGGTGTAGATACACAGTTATCTGCCCACATAAGAGAATAATATCTGTTGCAGTGGTAACACTTGTATTATACTCCGTTGAAGTGGGTAGAAAGTGGGTTTCACATTAATGCTGTGACAACAAATCCAAATCCTACTGTTTTAAGTGCAGTGGATGCTCAGGCAGAGGCCATATGGCTAGCAGGGGGATGGAGTCCATTTTCATTGTGTGTCTCATAACGGAGACAGAAAGACAAATGGAGTCAGTGGGGTTACTGAGAGACAGAGTGGATGCAGTGTTTATGTAACACAGTATCTATTAGCAAAACTGGGTGCGCTAATGTTTAGATTTTGAGCAGCTTCTTGGCCTCAGTCGCTGTGGAGTTTGCCCGTCGTGCCTCTCCTCTCCACAGGGTTCAGAAGGTCATAACACAAATTTGCATGCGGTGCCCAGTGATGCGGAGTTGTGCCTCTCCGTGTGTGGGATGGACATCGTGTATGTGTGTGCAAGAGAAAGATAGTTTGCACTGCGTAATGGCCGGGCTGATGCATTTTTTAGCTCTCAAATGGGATATATTTCCATCCCGTCGTCTGCTGTGTTCCTGATTAAATGAAGCGTGCTCGGCTTCCCTCTCCAGATAGACAGTGAGGAGTTGTGCAGAACGCAGTGGGATGGAGAAAATGACAAAGGAAACAAGTGCTCTACTTTGTTGTGATTTCACTCATGCTAGATCAGAGCGAGCAAATTTTCGATTATGAAAGATGTATTTGCAATTCAATCTAAACCGCTGTAGGCGTGTGTTTGGAATCTGTGATGAAATCCTCGTCTATTAGTCTACATATGGAAATGTATTCTGGTATACTCTGAAAGGGTTCGTCCATTAACCTGCTCCATAAAAGAGAGGTGAGACCTGAGGTGCTCACTTTATGCATCTACAGTTAACATTAGTGGCTGTTATTGATATTCCAGCATGTTTTAGGCCACTGAAGGGAATTGCAGCTAAGGTAATGTGTACACTTTGAGGAGGGTCTCGTGTAAAATGAAGATGTATAATTAAGTGACAAAGACTTAATTTTTGTTGATTCAGTGAGGGCAATTTGCCTGCACTAGCAAACCCTGCAGGTCTTGATAGTCAATTTTCTGGCATTAAGCTAAGGGGCTTCAATTTCACATTCTAGCAATAAAGCAAGTCCCCCCTCTTCTTCCTCTTCATATCTCATTCTTCCCTCTATTCATACTCACGGCTTGACATTTTCTGTCTTGCCGTCTCCCTCATTTTCCCATTTCTCCCTATAAACGCAGCCCTCGGTGGCACGTTTGAGGCATTAATTGAATAATTAATTCCTCTCATTAGCTTGTTTTTAATTATTTTCTTGCCCCCTTCTCCGTGCCGAGTATAAACTCATCAACTGTTTTCATCCTTCCACACAAATTGCCCATGAAAACTGAGGGCTGGCGGAAGGTAGCTTTAGCACACAGGCTCTATCAGTGGCTCCTAATGAGGGGACGGTTAGCCCAGGCGGAACAAGCCTAACACTAGCTTCGTGCACCAAGAGGCACAATACTAATTTAGCTCATTTAGTGTCCTTGGGCCAATTAAAGGGAGGTGAAAAGGGCCAAATCGCTCGCTGGAACTGTTTCACTATACTGGCCTTGGAATGCATTGAGCTGCATTGCACAGGCCCAGACAGCAGCGAACCAAGTCTGTGTGTCTGATTGCTCGTTTGTTTGCAATGTGTTGCACTAATGGAATTTATTTGCCCTACATTCTCCTGATTTGGCTCCTTTGAAGGGCCTTATTATTTGTGACACAGATTCCTTCCCAGCTAAGGGGTAAATGCTCCTAAAGACGGCTATGCCCAGTTAGTCTATTTTTGTGCCCCGTAATAAATTATGCCGGTGCTGAATAGGCAATCTGGATCATTATGTTGATGGTATAATGAAATAAACACACATAAAACCCTTGAAATTATCCACTTCTGGTTCAATGACCCAAAGCCCACTGACAGCTGCAACATTACAGTCATGTTCCGGTATCCGCTCAGTCTGCTCTCGCTTTTTTTTGATGTTGCTTCCATTTTCTTCATGTATAAATGTGATTTTAAGTTGGTTTCACATGAGCCTCACATCCAGTGTATGTCTTTTCTTTGCCTTACTGCCACATTTTATTGATTTCTGTTTTTTTTGTTTTGTTTTTTTGTTT
Organism: Serranus cabrilla; assembly: GCA_903364295.1. NCBI lineage: Eukaryota > Metazoa > Chordata > Actinopteri > Perciformes > Serranidae > Serranus > Serranus cabrilla. The sequence continues at coordinate 261,668 of CAFUXE010000671.1, forward strand.
GTTTCTTGTTTTATGTCCTTTGTTGGCTGACTGGGCCTCGTGTTGCATGCTTGTTGTCATGTCCCAGTTTGAATGTAGCCAGACAGTCAGCAGAACCCAGAGCCTCCAAGTCAACAAAGGTAAAGTTAACCCACTTACTAACAACCACCTGTCCTCCCCCATCATCTCCCAAAGACAGCCTGCCATATTGCTCACCCACATCCAGACACGATTTCCATTCCATGGTCCAAATGAGGGGGACTCTGAGTGGCAGAGAGTGGGCCTCATCCACCAACACTGTAGCAGAGGCTTCTCGAGATGCTTTAGATGTTTGTGCAGTAGCATCTTTTTCTAGTATGTACTATCATTACAAACTCACCTTCACGTAGCTGTGTCATGCTTGCAGGTCTTTCTCTCAGAAAATCCTGTAGCTTTCTTGAAACTTAGACGATTAGGCGGAAAATTTCCATTTTGCAACTGTCACACCTTTAACCAGTGATGGACATTGTATTTGGGGTCTTGTGTTGCTAACAGCCACAATAGCTCCATGTACCCCCACTGTCCCTGTAAAAGTATAATGGCAAATATTTAATGCACCCCCATGATTCCTCTTTAAAAGCCACACTGGAGTATGTTGGCGATTTTTTAAAACGGTTGACATTGTTCAGGCACCACTGCAAACATCAGTGGTGCTTTTCGAGGTTAATTATTTGAATCACGTTCTCGGCTTTGAATGCTCATTAGGCAGAAATCTAAAGGAACTCCTTATGGTGTTTGAAACTGACCAGAAAAAAGTCTATCAGCCATAAATTCAGCCTATAACAGATGGCTGATAATGTTCATCCAGTCCCTCAACCCTGACATCTTTGGCTTTCTTCAAGGCTTTTACATGGTGTCAAGAAGTTTACAAATGCTGAATATGTATGGACATGTGTGGAAAGCCAACAAAAGACAGAAATAATGTCCAGGAAAGCAGAGAGAAAGAAACAGTCAGTTGATAATTCTCATCATCAGATATTCTCACCAGTAAAATATTTAGCAATGCAATTGAATAACGGATTCTGAAAAATCCTCATTTGTAAAGTAACTTCAAACTGAAGCTGCCCAGAAGACCACTGTCCATGTGAAACCAAAAGCCACTATTGAGTTACTTTAACTTACGTTCATACGTCAACTTACGTAACATACTTAACTTATGTCATGTAGGTACGTACATACTTATTATAAGCTAGATTCTGGCCATTGACCTTTTCAATATTTTAAGTGTATCATCTTTAAATTAGTTTTGATTCATATAAATATATTGTCTTGCCTTTTACTCTGTTACTTATTGTAAATGTCATATATCTCTATTATTATTTATTTATGTAGCAAGAACTCCTTCAGCTCACACCATATCTGTAGGCCAGTGCAACAGAGTCACTATGACCCTTGAATGAAAACCCTAACCCAAACATAGCCATGTAGTTTTATATCCTAAACCTGTTTATCAATGTTAACAAGATGTTTGAACGGCATCTATTACATTTAGGTATAAGTAGGTATGTAAATCTTGTGCTGGTCGTAGGCTACACTAATTTAGGAACCATTCTTGTGAGTTGTATTGGAGGGTAGGAACAAATGACCTATGTGGTCATTTGTGGGTTGGAGGATTTGCTGAGTTTTCACCATGTAGGCTAAGCTAGCCTTTGAGCACGTCATCTGTGGTGGAAAATCAAGACACCCCAAGGAAATGTGGTTAGGCCAAGGAAAATTCAGTGTAGAAAAATTTTACATAAACTTACATTTAAAAAAACAACCTGGAATAGTTGTAATGCGTAAAATAAATTCCAGTCAGTACAGCCAATATCAGTCATTGGAGCCAGTGAAGGGAATCAGTTGGTGCCCAGACTTTGAAATAGAAACCACAAATTACGTGACACCCTCCTCCCCGCAAACCAACACTTCATGACACACACATATCTTTAAAGGTCCTTCATGTTTTCAGAACTGGTTGCTGCACTCATCACAAGCTCATACCCTGATCAGCCAGATACTGTAGGAACACACCTGTTACTTCAAATTACATTTACATGTTGGACAAAAAACAACATACCACCCATGCAGGAGCAAACCACCGTAAGCAGCAGTTTGCTTTAGAAAAAAAAAAAAAAAAGATGGGAACATAAAAGAGAAAGAATGGATCACACTGCAGAGGTACAGCAGGGGGGAGTTAGGTTTATGTGTTCAAGCCAGAGGCGGAACATACAGAGTCAGCAATGTCCACTTTATAGCCCGGCTTTAACTATTTTATGCGTTGTGTTAACACATACAGTATAAAATCAATAATGCAGATAGTGTAGATAGCATTTCCATGCACTAATAACCGATTTCGTTATCCTCTTTCAACATTATTTAGAAAACATGAGCTCCAAAGCCTCTAGCACTGCACAGCAGAATTCACTGTTACGGCTTTTAGAATCAGATTACTCTACGCCCACATGCCGTCCTTTCTTTTATCCCCTTCATAGTAGTTGTACTTGCTATTAGTGGTGTGTAGCGTGTAGAATCCTTCAGTCTCTCTGCTCTTTCTCTGTCAGTTTTTCGCTGACAGGTTAGGACTTTAACAACACAGTTTATGTGTGTATAAGCATGCTCACATTGACCACTTGTTTCTGTTCATGTTGCTCGTGTGTATGCACGTTGTATCTGCTGGTGAGGGGAGATGGAGAGAGAGAGAAGGGGGGAGCACAAAGCTGCCTGTTCACCTGCTGAAGGTGTGGGGAACAATGCTATTGTTTCAGGGCAGAGTTGTCAGTGATTGTGATCCCCCTCCTCCCCCTCTCCTTCTTCTTCTTCTCTCTCTCTCTTTTCTATTCCTCTGTCTCCCTCTCTCTCATCACCCCCCTCCCTCTCCTCCTTGTCTTCTCCCTCCCATTTCATCACCACAGAGGGAAAAGCGATGGAGCATTTCGTCTGCCGGAGGTGAAAAGAACTCGTCGAGTGTAAGTAGAGGGGTCCCTGGCAGAGAGAGAGAAGGAGAGGGCTGAGATGGGGCTTTGGGGCAAGGAGGCAACGGAGGCAGGCAGAGATGGCGAAAGGGAATGGATAGACACGCAGTAGCAGCACAATCGCGTTAGCCTAGTCTCCCAGGGATAAAGTTGGGCTTAACTGCAGCATTACCCACACTCCTGCATTACAAAATGTTCCTTCGCCAGCATTTAGCATGCAAATTGGCTCCCAGATTATGCCTTTTGTATTCATTTTACCAACTGTCAGGCTGTGACGCAGGGAGAATGATAATCAGGCAGATATTGCCCCCTAGCGCTCCGGCGACGATCATCACACTGCAAGGAGGGGGGGTGAGGGAGTGCTGTGCTGCTGCAGATCAATGACTTGTATGTGTGTGTGTCTGATGAAGAGATAAACAGGGTGTGAACAGCTCAAAGTGAATTACATGCAAGTACTTTATGAGAGTTGGGGCGATGAAGGGAAGGTGGGGTTGTGGCAGCGGAGTGAAAGGAGATAGCTGGGTTGCTAAGGGATAGAGTTGAAGAGCAGATACAGTAGCGCTCTCTCTAATGGATAATGTATGTACAAATACGCACACTCATTTTAGAATTTGTTGTACTGCAAGATACGCTCTGTGAATATTCCTCTTCTTAATGTGAATATTCAGCTCCATGAAGTCCAAAAGCTCTGCTGCAGCAGCTGGATCCATCATGTCTGAGAAAGCACCACAAGTAGTCCGTCCTGTTTTTTCTGTCTTTGTATGTTTCCCTCCACCAAGAGTCATCTGGGCCAGCGATCCCTCATGTCTCCCCCAGCTCGTGTCTGTGAAATCATTATCTCTCCGCAAGATAACGAGTCTGATTTGAATAATAGCCCTTATCTGATGCATAATGCTACCTCTAATTCCGTTTTTTAGCTAATCCCCCAACATGTATTTTACATGCATGGTGGGCACATCTGCAGACCACATGCAGAGATCAAACACCCATGCCCCGGAAGGTTTCATGCTTTTGAACTGATTGGGAGAGGTGGGAGATAAAGATCAGGTATTGTTTCAGTTAAAGAAGTATTTTTTTTCCTGATAGACAGATAGCAATGTGTCTGAACTACAGGAATGAATGGTCCTGCTTTAACGTGTTTGTGAGGTTGAAAACTTCTACCAAATGGCACTGAGTGGTTGGCCTCTGTGCGTATGTGGGTAGATATATGCAGTGGTGAGGGATCAAATGTAGCTTCTGTGAATGTAAATTTTAATGTATCCATCTCCAAATCTGTATCCTGGCCAAAATTGGCTAATGCAATGGTTTCCAGCTACTTGATTTAAATAACAGTTTTAGCTTGTTACAACTTGGGTCATCTTTCAACGTGTTGGGCATCATTTCTATCCAGAACGTTAACACTGCTGAATTCCACTGTTAAAAATTGGGAATGACATGGCAAGAAAATACTTATTACCTCCGCCAAGGAGGTTATGTTTTCGTCTGTCTGTCTGTTTGTCTGTGTACAAAATAACTCAAAAATTACTGGAGAGATTTGGATGAGATTTTCGGACAACGTGTGTATTGGGGAAAGGAACAGATGATTAGAATTTGGTGGTGATCGGTGATCCAGAATACCATCTGGAATTTATATTATTGTGTCAGTGACCATATTACTTTCACTAACTGCCGCCATCTAGTGGATGAATATGTCAATGCCAGTGTGCTGTATGCATAGTTATGGTAAGTTCTGGGTGTCATAACTGAAGTAGGAAGTCTGGGTCATGTTAAGCTACCAGGATACTCCAGGGTGAGAACGGTGGGCCCCCCAGTTCCTTCACCCCAGTGTTTATTTTCTCTTCTAAATAAGTTTGGTCAACTTGCCTTCTTGTGTTTCTTACCCTGTCGGACAACATTGCTGATGTCCCACCACCACTTATATCAGTAAAGATTAAAAAAAGTTTTCCTAAACCATGAAAAAAGGCCCAATTTATATGAAACAGAACTTCCCTTTAATTAGCTTTTTTTCCGTTCACATGGTGAGGTTTTTTTTTCTCGCTTACATGGTTCTTTCCCCTGTCCTCCTTCTCCATCAGGACAAGTCAACCCCGGAGGACCAGAGCTCCTGGGACAGCTTCAAGACCATGACCCCCGAGCTGTCCATCGTGCCTGGAGAGCAGAAGGACCGGATGGAGCTGCACAATAAGAACTGGGACTCCTCCTCCGCTAACACGCCTGATTCGTCTGAGGGAGACTTCCAGACTGAAGTGTGAAGACACACACACACAAACACACGCTCACTTGAATACACACACGTGCTCATAACTGAGACAGACTTCTGAAAAAGCTATACATAAGTACATGATTTCTCGCAAAGATCTCACACAAACTGCTCCCCGTCTCCTGCAATGTGCTCTGTCGGATCCCATACTGTATTTGTTTACTGCTGCAGTGGACAGACATGGAAAGAAGACTGTTCTACCCTATATTTTCGCAAAGACTATTGAAAAGAAAGAACAGGAGCTTGACACGTCTGGGACTGAGGAAGATTTTTAAATGAACTTCAAAAAAACTATGAAAAACTTATTTCTGAGAAAAATGTCTTGATTTTATTCTGGAGAAAAAAGAAAATCTCTTTCAATTGTTTGATGATTTGGGGGGGAAAAAAGAAAAAGAATATTTCTGCACCGTTCAGTTCTTTTTATAGCAAGGGGAAAAAATCTCACTGAGGTTTCTCACACTGGTAGCCCCCCTAGGCACCCTGCTTTCATTTATTTCCTTTTCCCTTCTAATGGATGACGGAAGCATTCTATCTCGCAGTCTTTCCTTTTTTATTTAAATTTTTTTCTTTTCGTCATTTTGGATGGATAGGGGATGGGGGACGGGGAAGAGCTGCTCATTGAAATGTGCCATCGTCTCTGTTTTTCAGGTTCCAGTTCAACACTCCCATCCATCCATTCCTCTCTCATCCTCTGTGTCAACATTGTATTCCCCTTTTTTGCGTATTTTCTATGGTTTAGCTTAAAAAATGTCCTCCTCTATGGTTTGAAACTTTTAATGAAAAAAAATTATACGATTGAAACAACTGTTCAAGAAGAATTGACTGATTTGGACCTGTTTGATTTCTGCTTCTGCTGCCTTCTTTTCATTATTTTCTCTTTTTTTCATTTCCTGTGAGAATTAACCCATGTGGAACTTTCAAAAAAAATGATTTAGGACACACACAGCACATAAATGTGAGCTTGCTTTCTGAGGTAATGTGTGCCGCATGTTATCCACCCATGAGGGAAAAGAAGGATAGTGATCGTCATGCAGATTCTCGCATCTCCTTCTTTTTTTCCCCCTGCAGTGCTTGGAGATAAAAGCCTTTAAAGATTGCAGCATCTGAATCCATTTCAGCCATCACCAATCACAGTGAAAAAGAGAAAATCTCAGTCATTTTCAGTCCAAATGGAATCTGTGCGAGCTCTGTTTAGCATCCCTCATTCCGCAAAAACGTAGGCCACTGAGTGCAATATCAATCTGTTTGGCGGCAAACTTCCCGTTACTGAGGGAATATTGTTAGCTTGACCTGAGGAGGTTTTTCAAGCCTCCTAAACACCACCTGAGCCAAATGTTCTTCTTTTCCCCCAAACCCTATCATGGATTTAAAGATAAACAGGCTTCACTTTGCACCCTCCACCTCCTCCTTCTCGTTTCTCCTTCTCCCGCTGCCCACCCAGCGTCGTGCTACCAGTAGGCATGAAATCTTAATGTAAGCAGTGACGCCACATGTATAATTCCTCCTTCACAAGGATCCCTGTCCATGTGATTGTATCCTGCACTTGAGAGCGCAGCAGCTGCAGAAAGGGAGTGAAATAGAAAGACAGAGACGGAGTCACAGAGGTGACGAGGCTACAAGGTGGCAGACTGGAGAGGAAACGGCGAAACAAAAAGAGCCAGTGGTGGTGCTATCTGCTTAGCATTCTACATCCGTACTTCGGTCGCTACAAGAGGACAACCAGTTTCCTGCTGTTGCTACATTAGCACATCAGTCCTCCACACACCGACAGAGAGAGAGTGTCAGAGTGCAGGATGAATTCAATAGATGGCTCGATAACTTTTCTGTCTATGTTCAAAGCGGCTCCCATTAATCTCACAGTCTGGAGAAAGAGATGAAAGACAATTTAGGGTGGAAAAAAAAGTGCAAGAGAAAATGCTAGCCAAGGAATAAGATCCAAAAATATGTAACGAGAAAGCTAGAGGCAGGGAGAGATGGAGATTAAGAAGGGGAGTGCTCAAAACAGTAATTATCCGGGGATGGCGATTTGTCCTGACATTTTCCAATGCAGCCCTCAAACCATCTGTTTAAAGATCCCTAATGTGGTAGTGGTGCAGCACAGCGCAGATGGTGAGACAAGAGTGCGGCCCTTCTAACCTTTCAAGCTAATCAGCTGATAGGAGAACCTACAGCACACTCCTTCTCTGAGGATCGACATAGGTTCGGCCCCCAGGTTGCAGAGCTAAGGTCACATTCACCTGACCTTCTGTTGGGCTCAGGGTCCAGATCTACTGTACACTGCGTCCAAACAGAGAAATGGCAGCAGCCTGTCATAGCAGGCTCAGCTGATGGGTGTTAATCTATAGCAGAAGAAAACATCAGTCTCAGGGGAAATAGATTCGACCTTTACAAATTAGGTTTTTATATATAAAACATTTTAGAGAAAAAGTTCTTGATGAATTCTCTACAAGGCCTTGTTCCCATGGTAACTTATAAATGGGATTCGAAGAAGAAAAAGAAAGAAATGTGAATGTTTGATTTGAGCGCATTATGAGATTGTGTTACTTACCTCTCCATTAGTGAGCTATTCAGCATCATGCCATGTTTTAAAGAACTGGATAGTGGCCACACACAGTATTGCAACAACAACAAAAAAGCCCCTGCGGCCCAAAAAGCACCATTTTAAATGAAAAATGTTCCGTGTAGGTAAGCCTAAGAGTATGTGTATGTGCCATGCGGGCATATCTTATTGGACTAAAAGGTGCCATCCCTGGGTCTGTGTAACATGACATGCCTGATGGTTTGTTACACAGATCCATCTAAGAAGCCATCATTAGAAACTGTGTGGAAAAGGGCAAGTACTTTCAAAAAATACTTGTCTGGTGATTGGATCCAGCAATATCAGGGTCCAGTATCCAGTTCTTACAAACATGGTTTCACCTTAATGAGGTCTGAACCATAAATTTGGAGACTGCCCATTGTTCTGGTGTCCCATTGTTCCAAAATCTTGAAAGTCCAGCAAATTTTCCGTTGGAACACAATCCCATTTGTCTGACCAGGCCATCATCCCAAAAACAAAAACCCATTACTGGATTTCGATGACTGCCAGCCTTCATACTTCATCAATCATGTTTGATGGTTTTACAACTCCGTCGGTTGAGAAATGGTTAGGTTTAGGCATAAAAGCCATTTGGTGAAGGTTAGGGAAAGGAACCGTTTGGATAAAATGACCACCTCTATGTCCACCTACACTAATATGATAAGGGTAAAAACTCCAGGGGTATAGTGGAGTAATGGGGCTTCGGAGTAATTGGATTTCTTTTTTTTTTTTTGGGACAATGGCCTGTCAGACAAATGGTATCTCAATCCATTGTGATATTTGTCAACCTGGAAACAATGGCATGGCACCCTTTAAATGTTCATATTCGGGAACGGTAAGTGACATGCAGCTATATTGATTGGGATTGGGATGTTTGATGGATCACTAGTGATATCCACATGAAGCCTCAGGAATCATTAGCTGTATTTGTTGACCCCCTTGGATAGCACTCTTGGTTTAAAGGAAAAAGGCTCAAGGAATGGCAATTCAGTGTGCTTTCAAGTATATGAGGAATGGAGAGTGCCATCTATTGGGCTCAGAAAATAAAGAAAATGGTTCATGAAGCTTCATTTGGCCATCACCACAACTAAGGACCATCTTAGAATTTTAGTTTTCTTTTCTATGACAAACTCTGGTATGAAGTGAACGTTACCACATGAAGT
>CAFUXE010000671.1:273448-293510 GCA_903364295.1 Serranus cabrilla
ATCAAAATGTATCAAAAAAGGTAAAGTATCAAAGTAAAAGTACTTGTTATGCAGAATGAAAAGTAACTAAATAGAGCCTAAAAGCTTTCTTACAAGAGGCATATCTTAAAGGAATACCTAATACACTATAACAGTTTTTCTCGCATGTCGCATTCCTATTTCTGAGTCTGATGTCTACACAGTGGACAAAAAATACCCCAAAAAAGGAGAAAAGTCTTGATGAATTGCAGTGAATGGGCACTGCATGTAACAACAGCAAAACATTTAATAATATCTGTTTACAAAGTGTCACACAACTCTCATTTTGTATTTTTTTATCCAGTTTTATGCGCACTATTTTTTTCAAGCACATGCATTTTTTATCTTACATTTTTGCAGTGTTTTCCATGGTAGAAAAAAAGCTCAGGACGAGTAGCACACCTGCACAAGTGTGAGACAGTTCATGCAGAAACAGGTTTAAAATGTAAGGTTTTATTATAAATGTATATGCTTGGGGGTAATGAGCATGTGCCTGGATAAATGAAATTTGCATTATACTACGTGAGTTGTGTGAGAGTGCATAAACTGAGGGGTGCCCACTCCTGGTCCTCGAGAGCCACTATCCTGCATGTTTTAGATGTCTCCCTCTTCCAACACACCTGATTCAAATGATTAGGATCGTTATCAGGCTTCTACAGAGCTTGGTGATGAACTGATCATTTGAATCAGGTGTGTTGGAAGATAGAAACATCTAAAACATGCAGGATAGTGGCCCTCGAGGACCACTGCTGTATACAAATGTGAAGTATCCCCTTAACTACGATTTGTTATTTTTTGTTACAAAAATACTTTTTTTTGTGATTTTTGCACAATACCTCTGGGGGGAAAAATGCAGGGTGGACAAGGCCTCAGGCTTTAACTCTGCAGTAAGGTAATTTTGAGTGAGAGCAAGGGGAGATAGAGAGTGAGAAGGACTGAGATTGACAAGCAAAGTCATAAAACAAGCAAAACAAATACCGCAGGGAGGAACAACAAAGAACACCCTTGGAACACTGAAGAATTGGGGCAAAGTGACAGTGTGTGGTACCAGGGGAGCATGCAACAACCTGCGAGTGGAATGACATGTCTCACTTTGACACCGCAATGAAGTGAAAGTACGTAGGGCATGCAAGGATGAAGTTTTCATCCTGAGACAGGAAAACAGTGGAAATCCATTGCTCTAATGGCTCTAGCATGTCTAGCTGTCCCTCCTCGGTGGCTGACAGATGGTTCTGTCCCACAGGCTCCGGTGCCATGCTGTTCAGAGAGGACACTGAGAATAGAGCAGACTGGCGGATGAGAAGGGAGGATGGTGTGGGCAAGGCCACAGAGTGGACAGGAGCACAGATGAAAGTATGGATTAGATGCAAAGAATGCTTCTGTGAAGTTTTTCTCGAGGCTATAATGCAAATGAGAAGATCACAACTTCATCTCAAACGTCTTAACCAAGTTACAGCCCTTAATGAGCCTTTAGGACAATGCCACAGACATCTCTTTTTTGATGTTCGACTAAACGGCTTATTCTCATCTGTGCTGTTATGGATCAGATCCCCGAATGCTTTCACAATGCCAACATTTCAGTTTTTGGCCCCGTTCTTGGGTGCTGATGGCAAAGCCAGACTGCTGCTTTGAGACTGCCTTTCCACAATGGCGTTAGATGGCTGTCCATATGAGATGCCCTTCCTCATCCAAATTCTGGACCTGCTAATCCATTGAGTGTCTAAGTCGCTATCATACAGACTGGGATAAAACACAAGTGGTCTTTGACACTTTGAGGGTGATTTATTCAGAGCTGAGGTAAAGGACTCATTGAAGCTTCTTTTGGCTCCACCAAGCTCTCTCCACAAAGCACTCTTCACATATCATGGCAACCTACATTTAGTCAGAATGAATTGCCTCTCCACGCTGCCAAGGGCTTCTCGAAACACTGGCATAATTTAGCGGTGGGCTTAGGCTAATGCAATCTACCACAGCCTCTCTGGCATGCTGAGAAATGCGGTGCTTGGGACATGCTAGATGTTTAACAGCGTCTTAGGCTCCTCATATGCTACAGTAAACCAAGAAAAGAACACAGGATGAGGATGTGCAGGCGGCTTTAAGCCTCCAGGCTTGTTTGTGAGAGGACAGGGTGTAGGTGAAACGCTGACAGGGACCGGGAGGTGAGGAGTCGTGATGTGCCCCCACACGTCTTGTTCCAGGGTAATGAGACAGCCAAGCCGGCCTCTCGAACTCCAACTGTCCAATAGCGGTCAGCAGTGAGGAGTCCAAATGAGGGTGACCACCTCCATGCCTCCCACATGCACTTTAGTCATTCTTTCAGCTGTGTGTTTGCGTGTGTGTTTGTGTGTGTGTTGGAGGTCGGTGCTTTGCCGGCTCTGTATCGTGAGATCCATTTGAAATGGATTGAGAGCCGAGGAGGGATTCTTAAACTGGTAGTTTGACATTTTAGTTCAACATTCTTTCCAAGAGTGAGATGAAAAAATTGCCAGTGATTTGTCTTTCCATTATCAGTTTTAGCACGATGAGTTGTGCCGGCCCTGCGTCCGAAATGGACCAGATCCAAAGTTGGGCCAAAGCTCGTCTGGCCCACCTCCAAGCTGGTTGTGGTGACATCTTGCCCATCACGCCCAACCTCAAATAACCGTTCGCTGAGACTCAACTCATGTCTGTGTGCAGGAGACCAGAGTGAAAGATGTTTTTTTTAGAAGTCTCTGTGTGTTCAGCTCTTAGTACTTTTGTGGCATCCAGCTGAATCTCTGTGGTTTGAGGTTTCTCTCCTGGGTCCCTGTTTTACTTTCAGATATCTGCTTTATTTTACTGTTTCATGTTCGCTTTGAGCAGTGCAGAGGTTGTGTTGAGTTACTGCTCATGAAAACCCATAATTTCCTGATTTTGCTGCTTCATTATAAAAGCTTCAGTTTTTAGTTTTCTTAGCAAAATAACTGGGTACATTTACTGTGAAGAGTTCATGAAAAACAAAATGCTGAGTTTTGTTCCAGACTAATCTGAAACAAGTCTGCTAATACTGCAGGGAGGGAGTTCAATCAGAAAGGGGGATGTTAGGTGAAAACCTGCAGACATGTTCTTACTGCACCTCAGCAGAGAGCTCCAACAGGTACACAACTTGTCTCAGCTGCTGTGCTGTGTGACGGAAAAACACTTGCAGCAATGTCGTTGGCTCGTGTTGCGTCGTGTTGTTTTTCCGTACTGAGGTGCAGTAAGAACATGTCTATACAATAATACATACAATAATACAATAATACATACAATAATTCCATATGCCCACATATTCACAGGTGGTATCTTGATGCCTCAAATATACTAAACAAAATTAAGTCCATGTTGAAATTTCACTATTTGACCTGTTTTTGCACATGTTCAAACTTGATAATTTTTCATATATAATATATGATGCCCGCGCACATAAGCACATGCAACAAGATAGACATTCACTCATCTCGCTCACCATCTATTCGAAAAAATAATTTATTTGACATGATTTTTTCGTTCATGTCCATTCTAACACAGAGGAGGTGGGGCTTTCAACCTATGCTGCAGCCAGCCACCAGGGGGGATCAATCTGTTTCTTAAGTTATGGGGAGCTGTCTGCCTTTCCATCTTTATATAGGCCTACAGTCTTTAATGAAGCATTCCAACAATATGATGTTTCTGGACCTTTCTGCCGAAAGACATTGAAAACACTTGAAACAGTCCTGTACTGGCAGCAGTCCTTCTGGAACTTAGAGTAGATATTTTCAAACGTTGTATGTTTGAGTGTGAGGCAGCATATGAATAGGTACTTTTTATATGACAATGTATGTATATGTGTATGTGTGTAAATGTGTGTGTGTGTATGTGAGAGAGAGAGAGAGAGAGAGAGAGAGACAGGAGTGTGTATGCATGTATGACACAATCATGCATGCTCGAGATATCTACCCGCATTTCCATGTATTATCTTGCTCCCTCTCTCTTTGCATTCATATACATACATATCGGAACACATTGCCCTCTCCCTAACATTCAAACAAAGCTATTGGAAGCAAATATACCACATAAATACTATCTCCGACATACAGACAACATACGTTGGATGCCTCAATCTCTTCACCTCCTTCTCATCCCTCTATTCTCGTAGATAGGGCTTGGAGCATTGAAGAGTGGCCTGAGATAAAAGCCGGGTGCGTTCAGGGACCCTGTCTCACCCCTGAGGGACTGGAAATATTATTTGATCCCACTCAAACAGCCTCTCTGTGCCAAGTCAAGCCAACCCACGGCAACACAGGAATAGATCCCTCCATCTCCTTCCCTGCCTCCCTGTTTCCCATCCCTCTCAGTGAACCGTCCCAACTGGGAAAATTGGTTTTGATTTGAAACGCACACACACAAGCATGTCTTTGCAGAGTGTCGGTATGGCATCTGTCACAGTTGATACGTCACAAACATTAACACGTGTATACAGACTGAGCTGTGAAACATTTGTGTGTGTGGAATGTGATTCTCTGATATGTTTTACTGTGTCACAACCGTAGACGACCTGACAGCTCCCCAGTAGTGAAGCCAAAACAACTCCATTGCCCTCTCCATGTTGGCAGATTGGACATGAGCCAAACTAAAAAAATCTAAGTAAACATCAAACGCATTTTTCCCACAGATACTTTCTTTTAGATCTTATCTCATTAATGTATGAACAAGTGTTGATTTCTCCAATGGGTTTGGTTTTAATTGTTATTTGATGCTATAAAATCTGCAACCTGATCTCACAAAATTACCACAACTTCCCAACACGGAAAATTCCATGAAAAAAAAATCATGTGAAACAGCGAACAGAGTGTTCTACAAATAGCACGTCATACGTATACATGTATGGTGCATGGCTGTCAAAAAGACTGCAGTTTCTTTGAATTTGGGCTACAAAACCATTGACTTAGGTTTAGGACATTTTCACACATTATGCGCCACCAGCGCAGAATTCATTGTTAAGAGGTCGTGATCATTTCTTTTTATTAAATCAGGCTGAAAATCTGTGTAGGTCAGCTGCTTGGGCAGGAACACAATACCATAGGTACTGCTGCACAGACTCTGGCTCCAAATGACATCATCAGTGCAAGATGGCAGTGGCCGTATACAGGATATTTGGGCTTCCTTTTTATACAGTGGGATGAAAGGGAGACGCAATGTCTATTCTTTATACAAGCTCATAACTTTAGCCGACTGTTGCTTGCTATATAAAATCACTTAATAATCTCTAAAAAAAAAAAAAAAAAAAAAAAACACTCTGTCATTGCTGTACTTTCTGTCTTTACTGTTAAGACTCTGGATGGATGGATGGATGGATGGATGGAATTGACTTAATGCCATTTCAGCGGCATCATAGAGTCTTCCAATTTGCCCAACTGGAGGATATTTCTGTGTTCATACATGCCATTAAGCCTGAAAATGCATGCCTCTTCCTTCACCCTTGGATGAATCACTGCCAGTTGTCAAAGAAAAGCATGCATTAGCACTGCCTGAACAAAGTCTCTACTTTTAAATGTGACCCTGAGCCTCATCTTAAAACTCTAAAACAACAAGCAGGCTGTGAAATGAAAAAGTTATTCAAATGAACATGAATAGAACAAATACATTTTTCCACATTGTCCTCCAACTCGGGGGCGATGTGGCACCTTCAGCACATGTAAAACAAAGCACCTGTACTGACATTCATTTGTACAGAAGTGATTAATGCTGTGATTAATGCCCAGGGTCTGTTCTTATTAGATTCTGCTCTCTCACTAAAAGAAACTTGTTCCAAGGACCTCATTAATCTTTAAAGAGTTAAGAAAAGCACATCCTGTTGGAGTTCAAATAATTGTGCTGGAAAGAAGATAAAGGAAGCTTTCCTTGCAGTCACTCTCAGCAGTGTGTACTGAAAATTGTAAAACATCACAGCTGAATAGCATATTTCATGTTATTTGTTAGTTCAAGCAGCTATATCAATCACTTTGTAGGTCAAGAATGGACTATGACATCCTGGGCAAGATGAACCTTTTTCAAATCATCTTTTTCTATAACACATAAATCCAGAAGCATTCTTGGTGTTACTGAGGTCACACCATAACTGGACGCAGATTACTTACACAGTCGAATAAAAGCAGAATGTGAGTAGCTTGACATTACAGCCTTCTGTTTAATCATGCACAACACTTTGAATATAAAAATAACTGGACTGTGGCTGTATTTTATTAAGTCACTTGATGGCTATGACTAAGTAAGGTATTAAATAGTACCAAGCTAAGTACCTTAAGTAGAAGTTGAGAAGTTACTACTTTATTTACCGTCAGTTCCAAATAATTTATATATATATATATATATTTTTTTAATTATTTAAAAGGTGTCTCTTATTTTATACCTGAACCCATAAAATGAAACATAAGACTTGTCAATTACATGTTCGGCTAAATGTCAGCATTTCACGTGCCTCGTAAAGCAATTAGCTCATATGCATTTAAACTGCCTTTTAATTAGTTTCCATGAAAAAACTGTCAGAAGCCCTTTTTTTTCTCCACTGACCTGCAGAGTGAAACTGGAAGCAGCTTTCACTTCTTGCTGCATTTTATTCATAAAGACGAGAGTATTTTCAAAGGACTTGGTAGCTGGATCAGTCAGCAAGCAAACAGGGTTATGTTATGGGTTACATACCAGATATGCTTCTGCATTAATGTATTTCTCCCACTCTAGTCTGGACTGTGTAAGGGATGTGGAAAAAGGGAAAAACACAGCAGTACAGTATTTGACTGACAAACATCTATCACAGGTATTTGACTGATAAAGATCTATCAGAGGTATAAAGCCCTCTTTTATTTCCTTTTAATGTTGAGGTTCAAAGTTTGTTATTGACCATGGGTCCATTTAAGTGCTGTACTGGAGTTTTTGATCATATCACACAATCCCGACCCCCCTTAGTTACTGTTGCTTTGTCTGTCAAGTAAAAAAAAAATATGGGGGACAATATGGAGACCCTGGTTCCATTAGGACAGGTGCTGCCATACTAGTTTCTGGGTATCAGATAATATAGCAGCAAGGACTAGGGCTAAGTTTCTTGCTAGCTTTACAAAGATATAAACAAAGGATTAATTTATCCGAAAAATATGTCAGAAGCGTACCTGTTCCATTCCTATACCTATCTGTCATTCAAATCTCTTGAACGTTACAGCAGATATAAGAACAAAATAAACATGGCTGCTAGTCTGTTGACTCCTGAATTAGAAACGTCAGACTAGATTTTTTTATTTTATTAGATTTTTTGATCTGACAATAGGCTAACTCTTCTTGATGACAGATGCGTCTTGTCCATCCTGCCTCTCCCAGCCCCCCGCGACCCGGATTTGGAGTCAGATTCGGATAAGCGGTTACAGAAAACGAATGAATGAATGAATTGTATAAGGCAGCTCTACAGCCTTAGCAGTCTGCAGTTTTCTGGGGTACTGTTGTTAGACAAAACCCCCTTCTGAAATGGACCTGGACCCTCTAACTCAAATGGTGAACAAGCTCAAAGGGTAAGATGCATCAAGTTTAATCAGTCATATAATTATATGTTTTAATCAATTAGAATGCCACACAAACCTGCATGCAGAGTCAAAAATAATCATTTCTCTTTAACGGCCAATAGCTAAGATGACAATAATGTTAGTTGCTGTTGCCCCCCCTCCCCTTGGCTCTATACTGTGAGTCCTGCAGCAGCTGGTGATGGTCCTGCCTCCTCAGCAACTCTGCCGGAACAGAAATTGGTGCTTGAAATTAGTTATTAAGGAAACACAATAGGCTCTTCAACTTACATGAAAGTACCGTTCACAGAACAGAAGATGTTTAGAATAAGATCATCACTAAAATAAAAAAGACAAAAGCGTGAAATAATTCCATTACAGAAAAAGTGTTTGACTGTTTTTTGTAGATGCAGACTACAGCTGAAATTATTTCAAGCTCAGCCAAGTTCCATATCAACAATATAGTTTTTGTTGGTGAATATTAACATATGTGACAGCTTTGGGTAGTGATTGAAATAATGAAATTGTTGATACAAGCCACTGTATGATGACTGACAGAGTAGAGCCACTTTTCATTCATGTTGAAAAGGGCCAGTTGAAGTGGTTCGGGCATGTGATCAGGATGCCTCTTAGCGCCTCCCGTTAGAGGTTTTCTGAGCACATCCAACTGGTAGGAGGCACAGGGGTGGACCAAAACACACTCGAGAGATTATGTATCACATCTGGCCTGGGAATACTTTGGGGTTCTCTAGAAAGAGCTGTAAAAAGTTGGTGCGTAGAGGGACATCTGGGACACCTTATTTAGCCTGCTTACTACCCCAATCTGGCCCCGGATGAGTGGCAGGTTGGACAGATGGATGGATTAATGAAGTCAAGGGTGAAGGTTTATGTCAACACCAACCTTTTAACATCAGTATCAGTAATGCAATAGTTGTGTACAACCTAAATGCAGAATTAAAGATCTTTAAAACGTCTATAATACCTTCAGTTGATATCCAGTACCAACAACTGTAGGCTTGTCATTTACTTGATTTTCAAGATATTTAGGCCTTCAAATACCGTACCAGTCAAACGTTTGGATACACCTTCTCATTCAATGGTTTTTCATAATTTTATTACATTCTCACCATTGTAGATATTTTATAAATGTTTTCTTATTATGGAACACATGGGATTATGTAGTAAACAAAAAGAAGTGTTAAACAAACCAGAAAATTTTTTATATTTTATATTCTTCAAAGCAGTCACCTTTTGCTTTGAAGGGCTTAAAAACATGAAGAAGGTAGACAGGGGGCACCTGTTAACTGAAAACCATTCCAGGTGAGCTGCTCATGAAGCTGACTGAAAGAATAACAGAAGTGTGCAAAGCTGACATCAAAGCAAAAGGTTTGTTTAACACTTTTTTACACATAATTCCATGTCTTCTTTTAGTTTTAAGTATATAAAAAAAGACTAAACATTGAATGAAAAGATGTCTAAAATTGCAAACATACTCAAAAAGGGAGCTCCTCCTGTAGAACTGTATAAGCCCATGACGGTGCAGTCTGTTACGCCACTTTAGCAAAGAGTCAGTATCAACCTTGAACAGTTGCCATTAATGGAAACTCTCGACAAGCCTAATGCTGCTGCTGCGCCTGGCTGCCGCAGCCTCAGGGCATCATGGGCATCACAGCGTGTAGTGTGAATGTAAGTGCTCTGAAGGGCTTCCATTATAATATGGGGTTCACTGATAAGGTCTTTCACATATGTTGCCATTCCCATGTCTATTCACATTTTGCTTATTGTCATAACTATTCACAATATAATTAGGTAAAGGAGGTTGGCAAGCAGAAAGGAGTAAGGAGTCGCAACAAGTTTGACTATAATACATAACTTTTTGTAGTATTGTACCACTAGGATTACATATTCAGCACTAAATAGTTTTTCTGCCTAGGACTGCACACCAGCCAGCTGTTCACACTTTCCCTGCCAATGTCAGCGGGGACGTCATCCTGCTTCTGCCACACCAGGATAATCATCAGGTTCTTTTGAAAAGGCAAAACCAAGAGGAGTGTCCCACTCTTCCAGAACAGAAATTGCACAAGAGGAACCAATTAAGCACTTCTCTACGAGATCCGAGCCCAGTGGGTTGATGCAACATTTGGGCTCCCAGCAGGTATTTATAGTTAGCATGTACAATAGGCTGTTACAGAACTCCCGTGAATCAGATTAGCCCGTTTAACAGGCCACTTTTAACGCCACAGTTTGCTTTAACCAGCCACCATGACAAACCATTACATCCAGACATGAAATGCTACAAATGATTCATACAGGAGAATATATACTGTTCCATAGCTGATTCTCTTCTTTTCATGATGAAAAGCTTTATTTTGTAAATTGCTTCTGTTGAGCAGGATGTTCCTAAATAACATTGCCCTCCTAAAGTTTAATGTGAAACTCTCAGTCAGCATAATTGGTGCCTCATGGACTAGAAATTCAGCAGCACTCAAGCCTGATGTGGTGACAGAACAGAAGACAAGTTCATTGCTGTAGCAATTTTTCAAAAAGCTGTTTAAATGTAGCCCATGTGCTATTTGATCTAAGCTTATAGTACTTTCTTAAAACATCCTTTTTCCAATTGCTCTCCTGAAATGAGACCGGCACTTCTGCATATATTTGTTCAGCTTGCAAAAAACACATTAAACTACCTTGTGCTTCTTCTGCTCCCTAAGTAAAGAAGAATTTAATGTATTTCTAAAAGCTGTCATTATAGTGCACATTAAAGCTGTCAAATGGACAGCCCATTCATTTCTTTTCATTTCACTTAATTTAACTCAGTGGTGTATGTGCAACAGAAAATGTCATAATAATATGATATCATGGCTCTGTCAATATTTTATACTACCAAGAAAAAAATTCAATATAAGATTTTCTTGGCTGAAAAGTAACCTGTTGCAAATAAAACAATCATAACTCCTGCTTAGTAAGGATGTTGCAAGAATTGCATCAAACCATGGAATAATATGTGCTTATTGCACAGCTTCATTAAAAGATGTGACTTTATTCTTAATACCCTCAAAGTAAAAGTTAGCATAATGCTCATAAACTTGATCAGTTAACCCTGGTCTCCTGGGTGAAAGTCAGCTGTTTGTTCAACCCATCCACCTTTCCTCCCATGTGGGCAACTCAGTCCAAGTTCACCCATCCGGGAGAGTTTAGGCTCAGACATAGTTTCCGCATTCCGTGTATACTGACAACTGCGGCTTGTTGGGGTACCACAGCCACAATGTGGTATGTATTTGTCAGGGATTTACTTGTGTTTCCTGTTGTTCACCCTTCCCTTGTGTTTCTGTTTGGTCCCCTGTTGGTGTGTGTATCTGGGCAGAGCATTCCTTCTCTCCACACTGCTGCTAATCAAGAAGCACACCTGAGACCCATCCACTAATCAAGCTCTTGCAGTACACACTCTGGCTCTTCACTCCAATTTTTGCCCAGTTGTCAGCTCTACTACTACTACTCATCGGCCAAAGTAACTGGTAAGATAAAGGCATCCGTGGACCAACAGTTCCAATGTTCTGCAAGGATAAATCATTGTTTTTGTCAAAGGAGTTTGGTGGCTTTGAAGAGATATGTACTACTGCACCAAAATACACTATATAAAGATTATTTTTACCCCTTTACCTTATCAACAGATAGCCCTTAGCATTATCTATGTTTTCTTCAAAGCCACTATTGACAAAAACAGCAGTTTTACCTACAGAGCATGAGAGCTGTTGATCTAACATAACTGCCACCTGGTGTGGTTTGTTTGTGTTATTGTGTGACTTCTTAACTAGCATTGCTTCTACAGCAATATATTTTGTGGTGTGATTTTCCAAACTTAGCACAGCTAACATTTACTCAGCTAGTGCTCATAGCTTACATAGGTAACCATCTGCTATTTGGTAAGGCTGAGTGGGCATTTCCATTTCAAAAACCTAGAAAAGAGCACCAATAGTGTCAGCATTTAACTGAACATATCTGTATTGTTGTGGACACATGCAGCCACGTCCCCAAGTGTCTACGGCTACTTGAGCTGTGAGGTTGTCAGCTGTGTGTCTGCCTTTCACACTCTGTTAGGAGGGTCAGTTTAACCCGCTGGTCCTGATTGATATTGGCAAGTGTCACATAGCTCTCCGTTGTGAGTGATGTCCAGCAGTCAGTCTTAAGAGCAACAACCTCGGCAGAAAACAAGAGCAACTTGTTGGCGCTAAGTTGGCACAAGCTCCACAATAAAAGGCATGTGACTGCATGTGTTGCCCCGCGTGAGAGGATTTTTATTTCTTTATTTTCAAAGTGTGGTATTGATTGGTCAAAGATCTCATTGTAGGTTCATGGTTAATTATTAACATATCTGTCATAATGTCTAAATGCTATGTGCAAATGGATATTCTCATTTTGCCTCTACCTGTTATTTTTATGATAGATGGGGACATTCAGCCTGGTAGTCCTCTAGATCCTCATGAAGTGCTTGGTGATATATGGGGCTTCTGCTGTGCTTGCTGTAGGTCATAAGAAGTAATTGGATGCTTTAGAGGTAATTAAGTGTCCAATGTCCAATGGCAGGTGAATGACACAGCCATTTGTCCAAGTGGACCTTAAATTGAAACCCTGGACAACATTATTTTGGTATGTTCATATGCTCCTGAACAGCCAAATCTACAATGCTCCAAAAATGCATGTAACACATTAAAATTTTCTGTCTGTCTGGCTTCTGCCTTACTGTTTGTTAATTGGTCTGGCTTCGTTTTAGTTACCTTGACAACACACTCTCTCCTCTCATTTCCCATCAAACTCTCCCTCGACTCTCACACAGTGCATTGGGCGGTTTAGTGGATGTTCTGGTTGCCAGCAGAGGAGGGAATACGTGGCAAATATAACTCAAGCCTCTCTGGTGGCACATTAATGCTTAACTTATCCCCCAGGTCAGAGAGCTGTAAACACTTGTGAATGTTATGAGCCGCTTCAGCCGTAAATGCTAGAAAGGCCGATGGTTTTTGAGGGATTTCAAAGAAAATCATATATTTCATATCTATCTTTTTGCATCTTCTTTTTGATGATCACCTTTCAGCGCCCTCCTTTCATTTCCATCTCACAATATGCCCTTCCTCACCATCTCCCAGCTACAAACACTTCCTCCCTCCCTCTCTCTTTGTGGTGTCTGCCAGTGCACTCTGTGGTTAGGGGGCTGTTGTTTTCGCAAGTAGGGGAAGGGCACGTCTTGCAAATGGACATGTCATGTGGAGCAATGCCCGGCCAGTTGCACTAGAGAGAGCCCAGGGGTCTAGAGCAGGGAGCAGCCAGTCAGACACACAGAGAGAGGGGGACTATCTTTGGCCAGGCGAGCCAGGATGCTCCCTGGGCCAAACTGGATTCATAGAAGAGACGGACAGAGAGATGGAGAGAGGACAGGGAGGGAGTCGGGTTGTTGATGGTGCTGGCAAACAAATGTACTCTACTGTGAAAAAAAAAGAAAAGAGCGAGAGAAAGAGAAAGAGAGAGAGAGAAACTGCATAATGAACTCTAGGAAGCCATATGGGTTGTGCACAAAAGCCCATTACGGACTGCGAAATTACATTTCACATACAGGTGCTCATGTATTCTGTGTTGTAGAAAAATAAGTTAAAGCAGCTGGAATTCATTTGAAATTGTATTTCATGGATAATCCCTTTATACTGAAAGTATACGTGCTGTATTTAAGTTTTTTGACTTCTCAAGATATTTCAAGTAAATCTTTACATGCTAGATGCACATATACATTCTGCCCAGCATATACCCCGAAAAACATTTTATTTATTGTTGCATTTTTTTACTCTACTAGTTTAATCACATCAAACCCAACTACTTATACTATTAATGACTGGGACTTATTCTGCTGTATCCGTGTATCTACCACATTAGTTATCTCCTAATACAGTTGTTTACATTGTTAGTGGTACGGTCTGCCATTCCCATATTGGACACATTTAAGGGAAGCTCCAGTGCAATTAGTTTATTTTAATTTTTAAATATTTATATTTGTCAATATGGTTGACAGTCCATTTTTTAATGTAAAGTACTGAAGTGTTTGTGAAATGAGATGTGCAGCAATCACTGTAATTAGGCTTGGTAAGCCATCTGTACCTACTTAGACACATGGTGGAGCCACCAATTAGTTGGTTTATTTCAAAATCCAATCAAATAGCATATGAAATAACAGGTTTTTTTTTTACTTGGCTGTACTAACCTTGGTGATGTTTTCTTACACTATTTTTGTTTTACTTACGTCATTCGCAAGCTGGGCTGAAGAGAAGTGAAGGGCCCAGTAGTCTCTCCCTTCTTCTGTGTGACCAGACACTAGTTAAGGGTGGGGGAGTAATAGGATTCATCCTTGGGGGAAGAGTTTATTAGTAGTTGCTCACCTTGAAATATTGTAAGCATTGAATTTTATTTCACTTCACTCTATTTCATTTTTCCTGCCAGGATCATGTTTCAGGGGAAATTTCCCTCTCCGGTCTACCTAACTCGTATGCAGTGGTTTAGTCCAATTAAGGTCGGGCCTGGAGGGGTATAAAAAGCCCCTTAGGCACGGGCTTTGGGAGAGTAATTGTCGGCAGCTTGCTGTGACACTGTGTTGTTACATTTTTCAGCTTTGTTTGCTGTTTGTTAATTTTCCTGAGACTCTTGCTGTTCTCCAATGTTTGTGTGGTTTCGGGTAATAAAACCATTTTTGAGCCATTCTTAAAACTGGTCGCCCTTTATCGACAATATAGGTAGTTTGTACAGGAAGCAAAACTACGTTTTAGACTTTAGAGTTTACGGTAGTCACCCTCATAACTTCCAGCACGTACTCACATTTATTTATTTTAAACTTTTTGTCCTAAACCTAGGTCTGTGGTTTTGTAGCCTAAATTCACAGAAACTGCAGCCTTTTTTACAACCACAAACCATACGTGTATGTTATAAAGAGAGATTCTATTTAGAATGCTCCACTCTGTACTGTGAAACACTCATATGTGTTGTTATGGGTGGTACTGACAAACGGTCTATTCTGTCATTTAGGTTGGAGATCTCGTTGTTCTAGTTAACTCCAGTGTCAGAAGGCCACACAAAATTCCTCATTTATGTATCTAGAATTACTACCAGTAAGTATACATAAACCAAGTCTTGCCTAAACATAACCAAGCACTTCTATTTCACAAGATTAATCAAGTGACTGTAATGTTTTAAAGCTGACAGTACAACCATTTCACAACCTTAAATAAAACATGTCATGTATGTTGTTTTGAGAATATCCGCAAAATACCTCTTCTGTTGTTGAGGTATGAGGGTTTATCAAATTATGAAAGAATATATAAGGGAAAAGGGCATGAATTTTTGAAAATGACCACATTAACCACATGCTAACCTACTCCCTAAGAGATTTTTTGGTAAAAAAAAAACAAACAAAACAAAGTCATGCTACTTTCACCTTGCTAAAAGACAGTTTAGATGAATGTTAATGTATTGTATTGTAAAGGACCAATATGTCTTTGTCTTGTGATGACAGCCTCACTTTGCCATATTCTAAACTGAGATGTGCCCTACACAGGGTCCAAGGAGAGAGGGGTATCAAATGAGGGAAGGCACATCCAGATGAGAAGCAAAGGGCAACTGAGGTGAGGAAAAGGAGAGAGAGGTCCAGAGAGGGGGAAAGAGAAACCAGCCAAGTGTATCACTTTAACGAAGTATCAAGACTCCTTCATTGTCCTCCTGACTCTCACTGGACGCCACGGTGTCATCCCCACAGGGAAGGTGTTGCTGAGACTGCTGCTGAGCCTGGCCTGTCATGGCGGAAATTCTGAAGTAATTTGGGAACATGACCTGCGGTCTGGAGGGCCTGAAATGGATTATAGGGGTGCAGGTAATGTGATTCTCAAGCGTTTCCCCGAAAATTAAACAGTGCCTTGGTGGTATTAACACGCATGAGATAAAATCAATATTCCCCATCTATCGCTCAATGTTTGTATCATGCCCATGACTGATGCAATATTTATTTTCTCTACTGCAACACACAGTTCTTCTATACATCTAGCTTTTTCTTTGTTTAAGTAATAATAATGAGATGTGAGATTAACCATATGGCCTCATAATCATGATTAGAAAGAAACTGAATGAAAAGGAATTGCATTAATATAATTTACATCATCAATCTTGTATGAAAGTCATTCTTCAATCCTTTACTGTTTAACTGTTTTTTTCAAGCAGCAACAGGCTTAACTAACCAAAAACTACCTCTAATATTAGAGCAGAGCCTTATGAATAGCTCCTATATGTTGTTGAGTGTGTCTTTGTGTGTGTGGTTCAGCTGTGCGTTGCCATGTAAGGCCATGACTGGATGCTCATAAGGAAGTGAAGCGTTGCGCCAGTGGACAAAATTGAGAAAGAATTAGGAGAAAAGACTGAATGAGAATGAGCAAGAGAAAAATGTAAAATGAGGTGAGAGAGAAAGAGGGAAAGCCATTTTAAATCTAGCACTTTTTAATCAGCGCTTTCACAATGGGGGACATAAAGATAACAAGGCAGAGAGAGCCTCCTGTTGGCTCTCGAGGCGGCTAACGTCACAGATTTATGGCTACGAGAGAGTCCTCTCAACCACGTTCACACCACAGCGCCACGCTCCTGGCAATAGAGATTACATTGGTAAGGCCATCTCCACACAAGTTATGAATTTATCTAGGATTTAGACCCCCAGTCTGCTGTACATGCAGGTGGCTTTGTGCCACTGTCCCTCATTTACATTACACTATACAAGGGTCAAAATGCACTGTCAAGGAAACTCTTAGACACCACTTTGTTCATTCTGTCGAGGCTAAATGTGCATCAAATAATATTTTTTATTTTATTTTCAACATTCTCAAGATTGTTGCATCCACGTGTGAGCACAGTAAGCAACATATCTTTACTGTTTCCTCTCACAGAATCCGATATCCTGTGATTGTATTGCATGATCAATAACTACGCAAATGTCACCTATTTCTATGATGTAACTCCCAAGTTAGAAAAAGTGCTGGTTGTAGAGGTTCTTTGATTCTGACTGGCTGATACAAAAACCTGTGGCATCAAGCAACTCCTTCTATATTACAGCCTCTGTAAGTGCAGCCTGTGGGCCAATGGCGGCCCATTTTGTGCAGCCCCCTCACATAGAATGCATGAATTATATTTCCATCTTCTGCTGTCCATTTCAATACCTTCACCTTCAATTTCGTACACTACTCTGCTATGGCGTCAAACTGCACCTCCTTAACAAGCATCTCTAAAGTTAGAAATGACGACTTGTACAAAGCTACTGGTCACATTGGAAACTCTCTCATCAGTGCTAGTGCTGTGACATAGTTAGCTGCTCTGGTCGACGACTCAGTATCCTTTTTCCTGTGCAGCCCTTAATTATGTGCTGACTTATGGAGGAATTACCCTATCTTTGTTCAAGAGCGTAGATTTTCAGTTTTATTGCTTTCCAGTGACACACAAGAAGGAGCTGTGTCACTGAAAAGGAATAAAGGCATGCTCTCAAACTCAGAATCTACGCTCTTGAATTAAGATAGGATCATTCTTCCATAAGTCAGCATATAGTTAAGGGCTGCACAGATTGGATCATTCTTTATACTGGCTCTCTAAAGTGTCAAATTTGCACACTAACATTTGGTAACTTTTGGGTTCCTAAACCAGGAGGTAAGTTAGCATTTAGCGCCCTGGGTTCTATAGTCTCAAACTCAGTGAGGATTTTTAAAGGGTTTTGATTAGATGCCTGAAATAGAAAAAAGAAAAAAAAGTCTGTGGTTAACACAATCTTAAGAGATGTTCACGTTATGTAAAACGAAATAAAATACGTTAGTAAATACCCCCACTTCTGAATATTTTAAGTGTCCTCCAAGGTGGTTGCTAACAAGTAGCTAAGTGAGACTATAGTGGTTGCTCTAGACATTAAACGTCATCATGCTCGACACAAACAGGAACTCTCTCACTAGTCAGCCGATAGTCGTGTTTTTCAGTGCTCTTGCAAACTCTTGTAGATAATGTTACTAAAACCATTTAGAAGGCTATGGTTTTGTTAGTTTGTCAAACAACTGGTTAGCTTGTCAGAGACCATCTGACAGTAGTGACATTGAAATCTTGCAACCATGGTGTAGTTCGCTATGGCATAATGTTAGCTTTTTATTTTCGTCGGCTGCATTTACACTTCAAACATAATAGAAGAGGTGTTCATTTCTAAAGTTAATTCTGATGAACAATATGCTAAAGTATCACAAATGTGAGATTATTTTCTGCAGACAGGTGTATATGCGTTCCCTTGTTTCCTAAATGCACAGTGCATTTCAGTGGGTAGAGTGGGTACATTTGTAACTGCCAGGACTGTACTGCTCTCAGATCTTGTTGGAGAAAATGTTTTTACTCCTGGAAGAGAGCCAAATGTGCGTCACTCAGATAATTTTGAGCTGGTAAAAAACACATTTTATATTCAGAGTTTGAGATGGTTATTTTGGACCAGATGATGTTTTTGCAAACTACCAAATTACCTCCCGAAACTATCTTGATGTGGCTGAAATCATCTTTTTACTGACATTTTTAAAGAAGAAAAATATACCACTGAACACCATAATGGACACTGTCTGTAAGCTGCAGTTTTTGCTGCATGTGCTAACGCACTTGCTGGTATACTAAATTATATAGCCTATATTATATTTAATAATTTTCCTGGTTGGAAATTTCTAACATAATTGAGTGTCATTAACACTTTTCACGTTAGCACACAGCTCTGTACTTCACTTGACTCAAATGATAGTCCTTGGTATTTTCTACAGTGAATGTTTGAACTATTGGCTATCATATACATAATGACTTCCTTTTTGAAGTAATGCAAAAATAGTTTGAAACATGTCTTCAGCGTCAGCATTGAACAAATGCTTACAGCAACATTGAATACGAAAGATAACAAAAAGTTGTCTATTCTGTGTATTTTCTTTATCCGTCTTTCATTTTCTTTCAGCACCAGATTTTGTGTTGCAGATTTTGTCATTATCCTTACAACATGTCCCTCTCCCTCTCCCTCTCCTCTACTATCCGCACTGCTCCGGGTGGTCCACTCCACTGCAGACAAACATATCCATGCCTTTGGGCAAAGCAGCAGGCGCAACATTTTCTCTGCAATAATTCTGCATTGTGTCTGAGCAAGCACTTTTGTGTCTTCCAAATGGAGTCCATGGCCTTTAAGCAGCTAACCCGGACATAATGAAGGCTGGGAGGGGGGGAGGTATGACTCTGGGTGGGGTGATGGCTGTTGGAGGAGTGCTCAAGCCCTGCAGCTCTGGTTTGTGATGACTGTTTGCTAGCCGTAGGGGCACTGCTGTGCTCTGGATGCTGTGTCCTGTGGTGGCACATCTTGCAGGGAGAGGGCTCCTGTTTCATACTGTATGCTTCCGTTTTGAGTCAGTGACTGACAGCATGATGTGTTTCTTGACATTTCTGAGTACCCAAAGGGCAAATATATGTGTGTGTGTGTGTGTGTGTCTGTGTGTGCGCATTTATGTGTGGGTGGTAGGGTGAATCTGACCGCTATCTAGCACTCACTGCTTTGCAGTCTTTTCACTTCTTCTTCTCCCCAGATAGCAATGTTTTTACAAAAGTACTAGCAAGTCTTTTGGGGCTCTATAAATGGATTTTATATGTTTTACAAGGGAATTCCATAGAGCAAATACACTGCCAAAATGGGAGAAAACAAAGTGTGTGCCAGCATTTCCCACCTTGTGACATTGGGCACTATCTTACACCCAACATAGGTGGAGCACAACACAGTGCAAAGGTAGTTTCTAGGTCCAGACTGACGCAATTTTCACACCCAGTGCCCATTTTTGTGTGACTGGAAAATGTACTTGTGTACTATGTGTTGGTGCATTATTATCTTGAGGCAGTGTTTAGTACTATGTTTGTTTTTAACCTTTTTGATGTGTAGAAGAACATGGAATATTAAGTTTTGGATTGGATTCTGACTCAATGTGTTGGCTTGTTTTACTATGCAATTATCATTTCTGCTGCCAATAAATGAGCTACAATCCGACCAGGGCTCAGTCTACAAAAGACAAACACCCGAGCCCTGCCTGGATTGACTCAGTATGTTGGGTACAGGGTGTTGCAGGAGACTGGTGTAGTTCATTTATAGCCTAACAGTAGCTTTAGATTCAGAAATCATAACAATTATGTCAATTCATGGAGATGATCTTGCTGAGCAAAATATCTCATAAAGTTGTAAAAAGTATCATACATTTTATAACTGTTTGTCACAGATCTTATTTTGTGCAGTAGCCCAAAAATCTATGGAAAAATCCCATTGGCTTTTTGCTGAGGGAACAAGGGCGATGCTAACTTCTGGGTTGGCCTACAAAAATATGCCATTGCTTCAACACTCTCTGGCACAACTGTCTTTAAAAGGGAATGAGAGATGACTGGTATAATTCGCATTTTCCCCAAAACACACACATGATAAACTA
>CAFUXE010000671.1:294084-304231 GCA_903364295.1 Serranus cabrilla
TGGATTGGATTCTGACTCAATGTGTTGGCTTGTTTTACTATGCAATTATCATTTCTGCTGCCAATAAATGAGCTACAATCTGACCAGGGCTCAGTCTACAAAAGACAAACACCCGAGCCCTGCCTGGATCGACTCAGTATGTTGGGTACAGGGTGTTGCAGGAGGCTGGTGTAGTTCATTTATAGCCTAACAGTAGCTTTAGATTCAGAAATCATAACAATTATGTCAATTCATGGAGATGATGTTGCTGAGCAAAATATCTCATAAAGTTATAAAAAGTATCATACATTTTATAACTGTTTGTCACAGATCTTATTTTGTGCAGTAGCCCAAAAATCTATGGAAAAATCCCATTGGCTTTTTGCTGAGGGAACCAGGGCGATGCTAACTTCTGGGTTGGCCTACAAAAATATGCCATTGCTTCAACACTCTCTGGCATAACTGTCTTTAAAAGGGAATGAGAGATGACTGGTATAATTCACATTTCCCATAAAACACACACAATTACATAAACGAAATACAACCCCTTTGGCCATTGCGCCTTACTATATGTTCAGACTATGCACCATCTAACTAGCAAATATAAAGATGGACACACCCTAAATCCAACTGCAATGTTGATCATTTAGGTAATCTACGCTGTGCAAATACACACATTCATTTACACATTTGAGGGTATTTGTACTTGTGTGTGCAGAAAAAAAAGAGAGGAAGCGGTCGCTGCAGAAAGTCAGACGCACCGGGTGATGTAATGAAGTGATAATTCTTTTACTGTCCACTGTTTGGAAACTCTTCCTGACTTTGATAGATGTGTCTGGCCGAATAATATGACATTTCCACACAGTAGCAGCAACTCAACTTGAAATGTCAGACTGCCCACTACCCCCTCCTCTGCCCTCTGTTTCCACTATGGGTGCACTTGCTCTTACGTGCATGGCCGTGCATGTATGTGTGCTCAGATCTATGGGTCTGTACGCTCCTGTGTCCTGTCTCCAAGGTAACAGCAGAGTAGAAAGTCAGGTACCCAAACACAGAAAGCCCAGTATTTTCTCTGTACTCTGCTCTCTTGGTTTTGCCTGTATTTTTTTTATTCTCGTGACAGCTTGTCAAAGCCTGTGTTTGATTTGTCTTTTCAACACAGTGTAGACCATCAGTTTCAGCAATGTCGGTGTCTATCAGCCCAGGTTGGATAAGGAAAGGCATTAAACAAAAGTTTTTCATTTGATTCAGAGTGTTGCAGGAGATTACATTTACTCTGTTAACTGTGCAGGTTATTAAAAGGGAAAGTATTCAATTAATTGTGTTCTCTTAGCAAAGCAGAGCCATCAGGTGTCTGCACAGAACAATTACAATGACAAACATTACCTTGCTTCAGCTCTGCATTGATTTTGAATTTGTTTGCAGTTGACATCTATCAGATTATCTTGACTTATTTGTATTTACTTGAAGTTTTCTGTGTAAGTTGCAGTGCCGTGAAGCTGATTTGAATTCTGGATTGTTTGGACTATCTGGTAAATGTCTATCAGTTTAATTCTCCTGTACAGGTGTTTGGAAAAGAGAAAGAGGACTTTCATTTTA
Source organism: Serranus cabrilla (assembly GCA_903364295.1). Classification (NCBI taxonomy): domain Eukaryota; kingdom Metazoa; phylum Chordata; class Actinopteri; order Perciformes; family Serranidae; genus Serranus; species Serranus cabrilla. The sequence goes on from CAFUXE010000671.1 coordinate 295,663, forward strand.
GCCTTACATGGCTCCTTCTGCTGACAAGATGTCTGAACATCCAAGCCAACACGAGAACCTTGATTACTTGGCATCGTTACTGGTATAACTGAGGTAATGACACCTCAGAGTGCATCACAAATCAAAGATGGTGACTTGAATCACTTGACAAGAAGATGATAAGAAAATTGGAGACCTTGCATCCAATGCATAATGAAAGGCTGATTCCTCAAAATTGTGAACAGCACTGAATAGAGCGCGAACATGATAAAATGCAGTCAATATCAAGCCAATCTGTCTGCAGACATGTTCAGATGAGACTTCATATTGTACCAATTACATTATTTGAATATTTCGAGGCCTTTATTCTTTCGTCTCTGTCACTACATATACACCGTCTTATTAATCTTCATGCACCCATCCATCAATCAATGTGTAGCTGTTGCTGCGTTAAGAAAATTTAAATTACATTGGAAAATTAGATTTAATACTACAGATCTTTTGGATTGGAAGCATGCAGCACAGTTTATTCATAGTAGCTTATTTTCAGGCACAATATGTCTGGCCCTGCAGCTCCTGACATTTTGTTAACTGTTGCTATGTGCTTTAAAGTTTGTGTCACAAATGGTGGCTGCAGGGAGAAGGCTACACATCTTTGCAAACCTAGACAGAAGAAGGGAACGGGGAAGAACCACAATCCCAGGAAAAAGTTGACCACCTTACCAATCGGTTATTGGCTAGTCATTAAAGTGAACATATTATGCACCTGATCTCACAAAATTAAGTAAAGTAACCACGGCTGTGTAATTTTGTTACAGAAGTGAAGCGTTCTAAAAATAGCACACATGTTATTTTACATTTACGTATGGTTCACAGTTGTAAAAAAGGCTGCAGCTTCTGTGAATTTAGGCTACAAAACCACTAACCTAGGTTTAGGGCAGAAAACTTTCTGGTAAGCGTTTTAACAGATAGTTTAAACAGTAAATAAATGCACGTAAATGCCGGAAGTGAAGTAGTTACGAGGGTGGAGTGAGCCATGGAAGTTACATTTTTAAAAAAGGCAGTAAAAAACATGAGTTGTGTAATAAGGCATTTACTTTTATTTTCACTGGGACACGAACCCCATTCTGCCGGTTGAAAGTCCATTGTTTGTTCGACATCCACCACTTAAACTCTGCACTCGGCACTTCCAATGATCCTCATTGACTTTACATTGGCATGGAATTTGGTTTTAATATGCTTTGTTGTTGGTTTAAAATAAAGTGTCTTTGGAACAATAAATTGTAGTGGTAGCTAGCATAGCCACTAGCTCTGCCACCGCCATGTACAGGCAATCGATATACTCTGAATTCCATGTGCAGCCACTTTAAAATAACAGATCAAGTAATCACTAAGTTATTTGAATGATAAACTAAATAACAAAATTCTGACTTCATTTAAAATTAGGGAGCTCCCGTCTGTTACTAATCAACAAACAGCTGCACAGCTGGAGTGACGCGATGTCCCGGGGACGAACAATACCGTCACTCCAACTTTATGTGTCCATTTACTGCGACCGCTAAAATGCATTTATCCTCAGAGCAGTGTCACTTATACAGTTCATCACTTTTATGTTGATTTTGTTGAAAGCATGTGTAATTAGAGTCCTGCTGTCTGACTCCCCTCTCAGCCTGCGTTAACTGAGCAGCTGGCTCTGTTCTAGGTGCTAGTTTAGCGTTAGCATGAGCATCAGGTAGTCTAGCTAAACCACAAAGCCGACCAAACAACTCCATGGAGTTTATTATCACTTAGCAGATCGAGCCATGGTGCGTTAGTTTTACGGTCTCTACATCCTTTTCAGGTGCTGCTCACCAAACACACCTGTAACTCAATCTCAGTTTAAAGGGGCTCCACCTAGTGGATACCACAGCAACAACAACATACACAACATCATCTAATACATTTGTCATACATCTCTCGTCTACTGCATTGTCAGTTAGAATATTTAAAAAATAATAATTAACAGATGACCAATTAATGACTGACATCCCTAATCATAATTAAATCTTTATCTATATTTATGTCCTCATTACCTCCATACTTAATTTCTTCAAAGTACAGGGTCAACAACAGCACCATAGACTCTTTAAAAAAAACAAAAAAAAAACGTGTTTTTTGCATTCTCAACTACTTAAACTGTTTGAGTCTCACTTGAACATTATCATTTAGTAGTTTTCTCTCAAGTGACAGGTGCAAAGCATCTTTCTTGTTCTTAATAATGCTGGATCTGTCTTTCTGTACGTCTCTCCCTCCTTATATGCCACCTACGCTCTTCTTTTCTAGTGTCATAAACAGAGGAGCCCTATGAGGCATTGTGTGACACAGATCCAAGCAGACAGCTTGAAATAACAGTTAACAGTTCCTCTGCCTGCTTCCCTCTGACAAATTCACAGCGCTGTAATGTTAAATGGAGTGTACCGCAGACCTGGGAGCAGCACAGGTGCTTTCTGACACCACGCCGACTTCACCTCAATACCCCTATCCCGCAACCATCAATCCTACATTGCACCTTCCTCTTTTCACTCCGTCATGTTCCGCCATGTTAATTTCCAGCCGGCGGCACCTGCCACCTTCTTTACTGTCATCCCTCTGCCATTACTTGTCGTGTTTCCTCTCATGTCTCCTGGTAAACTTGACTTGTATCTTTCACGACCTTTCAGATAGTGGAAAACGCGTGAAAAGTTTTGCCCGGATGAGTTGGCATTCCTTATTTAAAGTGATGAAAATGAAATCAAACTTATATAGAATAGCATTTTTTGCAACAGCATAGAGAACAGCTTTTTCATTTATTTTATTTCTTGGTTTGTTGGTTGATCGTTAGTTCACATACCAATCATGAGAAATTCTTTGCAAAAACACCATTTTTTCATTGCCTTCTATCCATCCGAACAACCTCTTTATGAATCTCATGTAATAAATTAGTGCATCACCTCCCTTACTTGAACAAATTACCAATGAACATAATCCAGGTAGCAGTTACGTTTCTCTACTAGATTCAATTGGGATAACCTATTTGTTAAAAGATTACAGCTTTACTGACGTTAGCATGTAGCTACATGTAGCAGTGTATCTAATGTAAACACTGCAGTAACGTGCCTGGAGCAGAAAGTGAGTGTTAAGAAATGTTGGAAATGCTGAGGTTTTTGTTCACAGTGAATACTTTTTCATAAGATTAACCTCATTTTTTGAAACTTTGGCCATGTTTAATATGAATATCTGACATTATAACAATATATACGCCTATAAAACAGAAAATAGGGAAAAGTATAATAGTTCCCCTTTTTAAAAAAGTCAGTTTCGATGCCAAGTGGTGAGGTCATTCTACAATACCACTTTTTAAAAAAAGAAAAAGTTGTCTAACAGTGGCTTCTAAACTAATTACCAGGGGAAGTCTGTTCACGTACTTACTCAGTGTTTTTTTTTCTCTTTCAGTAATAAAAAGTGATAACATTTTTACTCAGGAGATAGTTTTGATGTGACTTTAGTTGGAGAACAAAAGATCCAAATAATAATTTGATAAATTTACAGCTCTCACAACAATCTTAAACAACCTCTCGAATGCAAATGTGTTGTAGGTGGAACAAAGACCCAAACCCCGACAACCTTTTGTCACATCGTGCATACATCTGTTAAAAACCCAATAATACATGACCCGTGTGTACAGCACATTTCTCATCAACAGAGCCATTGTGGTGGAACCCACCTCTCTGATTGCTTCCACCTCTTTCTGTGCACATTTCTTTCATTTTCTCCAAAGCCTCTCCTCTAGTCAGCCTTTTGTTTCAAAGCAGCCACTTTAATTACTTTAGCCTGCAATGTGTGCTTTGCATGACGGCCTTCACTCAAGCCTGGTGTTGGGGAATATGGGGAGAGATGATTTATATTAATGACGGGTGGCAATGAAGGAGAGATGACGAAAGGGAGGAAAATGATATGAGACAGAAGGAGAGGAGGAGATGTCAGAAGAAATGTGGCTGATGAGCCCCAGATCATGGCTCAAATGAAGCTCATCCAACCTTTTACCTCTCAGTCCATTATCAATTGTTTATCCGTCCATCAGGAGGATTTTTGCACAAATCTTCAAAACTGCATGTCATGTCTTCACACATATGCTGTGAGTTAACCTGAAAAATTAAAGGGATAGTTCACAGTCTTTAAAGTGGCGTGCAGGCAGAAGTAGCGGACAGTTGCAGCAGTGAAGTGTATTTCAAGCACCTAACAAAATCATTATAATCTGACTTGCCAATAATGTCTCACTCTCCTGTCACCACATGCATCCATTAGCCTTTAAGAAGCGTATATAGAAAGCTGTATAGAATCAATCAATCAATCAAATCTTATTTCTATAGCACAATTCAAACAAATCAAATGTAATTCAAAGTGATGGGCAGATTTAAAACAACAACATTTAAGAAAGGGACATTGAGATAAATGCACGTTAAATAATAGAATTACAATAAACATTTAATATAAACAATAGATATAGGTTAAACTCATAAAAGCCAAGAAATAAAACGTAAACGTAATGGAAAGTATAAACCATAAAATTGCGATAATAAAATTATAAGACACTTATAAAAAGTCACTCCATAAAAGCCAGATTAAAAAGATAGGATTTTAGTTTACATTTAAAAGTATCAATATTTTTGCAACATAGTAGCTGAAGGCTGAATCACCAGAAGTTTTATTTTCTATTCTGTGGAACAGCTAAGAAAAAAAAAAGGAAGAGTCAGAGGTTCTGAGGGTCTTTCCTGGTTCAGAAGCCACTAGCATCTCTGAGATGCAGTGTGGTGCAAGGTCATGTACTGCATTATAAAATAATAAAAGGATATTAAAATCAATACGAAAACTAACAGGCAGCCAGTGTAAAGATTTTCAGACAGGCATAATGTGAGCTCTACTGCTGTGTAAATAGTGTATCTGTTCCGTCAGACCAGTACACGGCTAAAACTCTTGTCTTCACCGTTACTGTGAGTTTGATGGATGATAGCAGTTCGGTCTTTGTGCTTTCAGTTAACATCTTGGCTAATGTAACCCACTGGTAAGCATATATTCAGTAATCAACTTTCAGAGTTGCTATGGTATCACTGTTGAGTTAAAAATCATGAATCCATTTGCTTTTTTAAATCACTTTGTTAGGAGGCACTAACTGTAGTCAGAACTGTGTATCAGTGTACTGCCTGCTGTACAGTGGTGGTGGGTTCTTCTGCTGCTGTAGCCCATCTGCTTTAAGGTTGGACATGTGTGTTCAGAGATGCTCTTCTGCATACCTTAGTTGTAACAGGTGGTTATTTAAGTTACTGTTGAACCAGTCAGGCCATTTTCCTCTGACCTCTGGCATCAACAAGGCATCAAGGCTCACTGGATATGTTCTCTTTTTTTGAACCATTCTCTGTAAATCTTAGAGATGGCTGTGAGTGAAAATCCTAGAAGATCAGCAGTTTCTGGAATACCCAGACCAGTTAAAAAGTATAATTTTCTGCATTAAAATATCTAGACCTATATCATATATTTACTGAAAAATGTTTCCACAATGTTAAAATCTCAGAGAAATCCATAATTTTAATCAAAAATGCTGTGGCGTCATCTGCCAGTGACGTCATATCCCCTTAGTACATGCGTCAGTGGTGTACTTGTCTGCAAGAAGCTGTCATAAATTAGCTTTTTTTTTCCCAGTTAAAAGCCACCTCCGGTTGTATTTGTTTTGTTTTAATCGCCAATTTAAAATCAGGTCTCGGGACAACAATTGAAAATGAGCCTTTTGGCCAAAAAAGGCATTGGCACACTGGTGAAGTTGATCAATGTGCATGTCTGAGAATAAATAAATAAATAAAATTAAATAATACATTAACTATGGATAAATAGCTCAAACAATCCCACTTTTATAGTAAATATATAAATGGTTTCTTTCAATGGAGAATATCTGTTTTTTTTTGTTTTTTTTTTCAAAATAAAAGCATACTAGATAAAATGTTTGCTGTTTGACTTTGGATGTGTTGGCACACAGCATGCGAGCACAGGTCGCAGCTTTCACTCATCCATCTGTTAGCATTTCACCGCACTGCAACGCTATCACTGCACAGCTGCAGGCATGTCTGGATGTGAAGCAGCTCATCGATTGGTGCTGATCCGAATCCGGAGCATGTGAACAGACAAGAGGTGAACTCACTGGCTCTCTGAGGCCCTGAGACGGTGTGGGCCTCCACAGACCATTGTCCAAAGGGAGCTAAGTGTTGATCAATGCAGGCGAGCGAGGGGAGGACAGAGGGAGGGGAGTAAAAACAGAGGAGAGAAAGGCCACTGCCATCGCTCTTCCATGACGCTGAGGATCTGGATCCGCTGGGCTCCCAGGCTAAATTAAAACAACCGGCGTCCCATTGATTCCAGCGCTGACAGGGACCATACATCACCCCACAGCCAGGGAGAGAGGAAGAGAGAGTAAAGAGAGAAAAAAGAACGGGTAGAAGGGGGGGTAATAGAGAAGCAAAGAACACATTCAGGAAAGAAAATGATAACCAAAATGATTGGAGGAGAAAAGAAATAGGAGGAGGGTAAAACGGAGAGAAGCAGCAACAGAAGGGACATCCTGAGAAGAAAAGAAGGTAACGGAGGTAGCCAGCGGAGGGGAGGGATGGAAAAAGATGAGATGGCAAACCAGACGTAGGCAATCGTCCACTGACAAGTCAATTTATTTCCCATGCATGGTCAACAATTACTAAGAAGCAGAGAGAAGTTTTTGGTGGAGAGCTGGAGACAAGCAGAAAGACAGTAGTTGAGACTTTATAGTAAATACAAAGCTGCTGAAATGGGCAAAGCCAGTTGGGATTGCTGGAAATAGAAAAGCAAGAGATAATTGGAGGTTGAAACGAATTGCTGTTACTTCAATCTATTCAGCAGAGACCCTTTTTCTTCTTCCTGGTAATTTAATGGCCTCTTATCTCCCAACAATATCTTGGGAACCTCAATCTACCTCAATGACTTTCTTATTTTCTGATCTCCGTCATCCGCTGGACTCTATGAATAGAAGTATTTCACTTATTGACTTGGATATGACAGGGTAAGACAGCTATTGTTCTTCTTCTTCAAGCTCTTTGATGAGGTATCAGCATTCAAATGAGGTCTCGCAGCGAGAAAGGGAGTTTGACACGTGAGGTGAGCTTTTCTGTGACTATGGTAATGAATTCAACCAGATCTCAAAAGAGACAGCGCGGGGGAAAGTATAGATGGCAGCATGTGAGCTGCTGTAATTATCCGATCCTAACCGCTTTACTTAATAAATCTATATAGATTGTTAACAAAATGTCAAACCTACAGATGTTTTCCTTACCTTTCTATAGCTGTAAATGCTCTGCTTTTCGGTACTCTCTTCATTTGAATTCCTTATAATGTCACTGAGTTGCATCATGGCGCGTTCTCCTGTCACCATGTGCATCCATTAGCCGCTACGAAGCATATGTAGAAAGCTGTACTGAATAAAATGTGTAAATAGTGTATCTGTTCCGTCAGACCAGTACATGGCTAAGACTGTTGTGTTCACCGTTTCTTTGAGTTTGATGGATGATATCAGTTCGTCTTTGTGCTTTCAGTTAACAGCTTGGCTAATGTAGTCCACTGGCAGAATACATTCAGTAACCAACTTCAAGAGCTGGACGTGTGAAGCTACAGCTTCACTGTAGAGGTAACCGAAACCTTTGCAATTGCAAATTTCCAAACAGGCAATATTTGGCTGAACTCGCCACATTTTGGAAATATAAATGTTCCTTTTTTCGTCTAAAAAATGATTAAAACTTAAGAAAACGACATATAAACCACATGTAGCCTGGCTTGAAATCAGTATTACATACTGCCGCCTGTCTGATCCGGCCAACAAACTCACATTTCCAACAACGTAGCAGTTCAGCAAATTTCTAAACAGGCATTTCCTGGATAAACTGACCAAATATCTGTAATCCAAATGCTTCCTATCTCAAGTGAAAAGATGTAAAACTAAATAAGTCTGCATATTATCGTTTTTCAAAATCTCTGCCATTGTTTATGCTAAACAGCTACAGTATATTTTGGGGTAGTTGAGTATGTACAGTAAGCTCATTCAGCATACTTTTCAAAATTCTCCAAATGTAGTTTGACTTACATGCATTTCATACATGCTTTCATTCTTGAGTAGTATGCTTGTGTTGTTTTCGCATTTAGTTACATACACAACTTGTCGATACAAGCCCTGTTCATTAGGTTAAGCAGTCTTTTAATAACTGAATAGAACTAAAACTGTGGGCTCAGGAAAACAGGGTAGTACCACTGCTAAAAGTCAATGGTTTGGTCAGTGATGATGGGGATTCAGTGCAGTCAATCTACTTTAAAGTTCAGTTGATAATGATCACCTCTACTTCACAGTTCAGAAAAAACCTTGTGTGCAGTCACCAGGGTTAACATTTAGCTAGCTGGTGATGATATAAAAAAAAATATTATTATTAAATAATATTATATTATAAGATATTAAATATGTGCCTTTTAATTTGTATGTGTTAAATATGTATATGCAGTCAGGATTTAT
>CAFUXE010000671.1:315380-327070 GCA_903364295.1 Serranus cabrilla
GAGAACGATGAAAAATGGCAAGTAGGGAGGAAATATTTGCCCAGCGTCGCAGCTTAAGAAAAAGAGGAGGAAGAGCATGAAAGATAAGGCCACAGGCTAGAATACTAATGGGTTCCTCTTCATTGTTTAATATGAGATAGAAGGCAAGAGAGCACTGTACTGTATTCCCTGTGCCACTTTCGTTAATGTCCCATCCTCTTGGGCCTATTGTGCCATACATGGCAAATCTGAGGTAAGTTAAGGCCAGGGTAGAGGGGCCAGTCTGTGGTCTATATGCAGCCAAGTATGCTAGGACTTATTTCCATGTTTCCATAGTTTGCCTTTAATGTCGTGAGGACAAAAGCATCTGATTTTCACATAATTTGAGTTTGAGCTACCAGTTAACCCCGCTAAAAACAAAGAGTAAAAACAGGCGAAACAGCCAACCTGGCTCTGAGGCTCTAATTGTTGTATTATATATCTTGATTATTTAATCGGTTTAGAAACTGAGGAGCACAAACAACAGATTGTGTTTTTTTATAAGAGTTAGACTGTTTCTTTTTTGCAGTCTTTGTGCTAAATTAAGCTTCTGGCAGCACCTTCATATTTCCTCTACAGACATAGAGAGTGCTATCGATCCTCTCATCTTATTCTTGGCAAGAAATTAACAGCAATTAGCATTCGGGGTGCATTGTTTGCACTTCCCTTAAACACTTGCATATTTGCCTATTTGCACTCTTGTATGTGTGGTTTGAATTTCCCTGTTGTAATTATGTGATCTACTGTGTGTATGTGTTGTTGATGTTGACTTGTATTTTGTTCATGTTTTGTAATTTGTCTTGCAGCTGGCTGCAAGATCATTTCCTGTATTACCCTTTAGCTCTGGTTCTTCAACCAGTTCCATTCAGGAATCTTGTAACCTTGGTCCTATCTAACAAATCAGCCCGTCGGGGTGGCGGGACCATTATAATCAAGGATCTGTCATTAAAGGAGGGAGTTGCACAATGCACAACCTTCATTAGTGGCACAATATAGATAACCTTAAACCTTGAAAAGATAGCGTATTTCTCAATCTGCTGAACTATCCCTTTGGTCAGAATTAAACAAAATTGTACAATGCTGTCTTTATAGTATGGCAATAGGCTTTTAGAAACTAAACGCATCAGTTTGCTGCTGTACGTAACTGACAGTCAACACACATCTCGACCAGCAAGCTATGTAAAGGTGAGAAATGAAGTAGGGTTTTAACTTCTCTCCCAAGCTCTTTTTTTACTCTTCACACAACTCTTTCTGTAGTTCTGTCTTTTCCTATGTACAAATGAGGGCAATAGTATGAACGTCTCCCAGATGAGACTGTCTAAAAGTGTGTAGTTATCCCGATATTTATACTATTATCTCATCTTGCTGCTGTCTTTGAAGTCCAGCTTTCACCTCATTTGGCCATTCAGAATTGCCTCAATATTACCTTTGTGTTGGACAGCACATTGTACCAATTAGTTCTTTTCAAGCATACCCCACCCCAGCCATAAGATAACTGTGAATCCAGGTGGATATTCTGAATATTTTATATTCCCTATTCTGTATTCTTGTTTGTCAACATTGTGTCGGAATTCCAGATCTCCCATGATTCCCATTACGAGTATTGGGATATACCTTTTTAGGGTATCAGTGACACTGTTCCTATGAAAAGTGATGCACTGGAAATGTGAAGGCATTCCACAAAATCATGTCCAGTAATATAAAAGCATAGTATGAAAGCCATGTGGGTCCCCTCCAGAGTGGTTTGGTGGGAGGTTTTAACCCTGACCCTGTTTTTTTCCCAACTTTAACCCAGTAGTTTTGCTACCCACCCTTAACAAAGTAGTTTTGATGCCTAATTCTAACCTAGTTGCAATTCACAATGTTAACAATGTGTTTGAGAGACTGATCGACCAAGCAATTGGTCATATTAAGCCGCCATGCCTTATTCGATTGTTCCATTGGTCCAATAGTCTAAGCATTCCTTAATCACACCATAAAACAATTCTTCTTAAAGAGGATGTCGGCATTCATTGGAGTCCAATGTGTTTTTTTGGACTAATGGGCTTTCAAACCCATATGTCAATGCATCAAACCAATGGGATGCCAGAACACTAAGCAGTCCTCTATATTTCATAGGATATCATAGACTGCATATGTGTCTGTAAACAATCATAAAAACCCCTTCATGAGAATTAATTGACTTTCATTGTAGAGGCATACAGAATTTGAACTGAATCTGTATTTATATATAGTCATCTGTAGCTAATCCTTTGTAAGTATGTTTACTATCCTGCAGCAATAGACAGATTTTTTATGTAGCTGGTCTGCAGCCGTCTGTGAGTATTCCTAAACCATCCAACCATCCTCCATCTTCAACCACTCTGATTCTCTTAAGTAATTTAGATTCCATAATTTTGCCCTTCATTCTTTTTTGCCATGCATTTGTCCTCATTCTTTCATTCATTTCCATCAATTCACCTTTATTCTACCCATCAAGGTTTACTACTCTTTGTCTTTTTGACAAGGCACTTTCACTCAGCAGTGCCTGTCAGCCTTGATATTGCCTTCAAACGCTTTGTGTTTACACTGATTGAGTTTAGATTCACTGCTGCGCGTTCTGATCATTCTTCTTAGCATATGCACTGATAATGCATGCTGAATATTGTTTTGCCCTGTACGCGGCCAGCTGCCAGCGAGGTTTTTCATTATGAAAACGTGTGATCGATAACCACATCTAATGAATGTTATTTCATTTCACTCGGGCAACAAAATCTTTGCGAGGCATTCTCCCTATACTGCAAATGGCAGCAACGCATATGCATTACAGATTAGGTGCGATCCTGGTGTAATGCATGTCTGTGTCCATCCATCTAAGAGTCCATTACCGAAGCCATCCATCCAACCATCAATCCAGCCTTATAGAAATTCATTCATCTACCTCTGCTTCCTTTCCTCACCCCCTCGGCGCCCCTTTGGTGGGTGCCAGTGGGAGTGGTCCGCCCTTGATCTGCTCTCAGAACAAACAGCCTGGTAAACATCATGAAACATTTAGAGGAGGCAGAGCAGCCTTCTCTCTAATTCACACTGGCAACCCGGAGATGCACAAAAACAGCTGCTCCCAAAGCTCACCCCTGCAGAGGGGCTTCACTTAACATGTGCACATATGTGCTGTATATGTCTTTACACTGTACACACAAAGATTGAGCATGCATGTATGTGCATATGTGTAAGTAACATGTATATGGGCATATCTATAAGAGCTTTCCATAACCCAAGTTTAAAGAAGCAAATCAGGGGTCTTTGCTATGAGAAAATCACAATCCGTGCTGTGGAATAAGTTGGCATATCTTGGTCGATTAACATATTTGGCAAGTGCCTTGTAGGGAGGGAGGGAGACAAATGAACGGATTAGAATCACAACTCACTCAGCTGGAGGTCTGAGTCAATGCCTTGTACAGAACAAAACCCTCTTCACTGATTCCTTCTAACTCTGGCACAGGAGACTGTCTTGTGCTCAACATTTATAGTTATTTGTAAAACTGGATTGCCTCGGTGGTTGGGTAAATGGAGCAAAGCTGCCTTGAGATCTCACCTGCATGTAAACATCGCAACTCAAATTTCAAACCTCCCTCAAGCCCATAGACGTTTACGTCTTGTCAAAGTGCAATGTCCCAATAACACAATTCCCTAGCTTGTGTTGTAATTCCAAATGCATTGTCCCCCCAAAAAATGCTGTTTTCCCCTATAGAATCAATAACTTGATTACCTGGAAATACAAGTTTTCTGAAGGGCAGATTTTGAGCCAGTGGACAGTTTCTCTGCTCCTTCCTGTCTTTTGACTGTGAAATATCCATTAAAATCAATGAATAATGAATTAAGGCGTGCAGCCTCTTACTCCCTTTAATAAAATGTAGCAAGCGGAACAGCTTATTCAGTAATGTCACGCATAATTAGCCGTGCTGCCTAGACCACCTTCATGCAGTAATCTTTCGAGGCCTGACCTGCATTCTGTTTCTCTTTTTTTTCTCCCTCGCATCCTTCGCTCATCTCCTCCATCGCAGATCTTCCTCTGTATTTATCTGACTCTCTCTCTCTGTCTGTCTTCCTTTCTGTTTAGATTGTTTGGATTTTGTGCTGAGATCATAAACCAAGAAAATCCCTTCAAGTGTGTGGCTCAAAGGACATACGCATCCACGCGTGCACACGAACACACAGTTCTCAGATGAAAACAACAAACAAGCACGAGTGGGTGAGCACTTGCGATGATAATAGGCCCCCCGTGTCGTGCAGACTCCCATGTGGTGTGGCAAATTATTTACTCTGTAAATTTGTGAAAGTGTACATGTGAGGGCATGCATGCCATATCAAGGCCGTAAAATCTCTTTTCCAACCAAAACATTTGAGAATAGTGACAATGCCTGAGTGAAGTATTAAAAACCAACTTCTATTGTGTATCAGTGGACCATTGCAGCAGTGCTGTGTGGGCTTCAGTGTAAGCCACAGTGAGGCAGCTACTTACACTACAATCAATACTACTAGGCCCTGTTAGGAGGGAATCGATCAGCTTAGGACTTGATGTGGAACAGTCTCTTTCTCTATATATCTCTCTTTCTCTGGCTGTCTTTCTCTATTTGCCCTCTCTCTGTTCTCTGTCTCACACCATCATTGATCACGGGTGATGATAGCGAGCATATCTTCTCTGCAGGGGTGAAGAGGTCAACGCTAAACCCTCTGAGACTCTTAATGACCAGGACAATGTGAGGGAAGAAGGGCGGCGGAGGAATAACAGGTCTTTATGTCAGCCGTTTTCTAACCTGAATGATTCTGTCTGAGTAAGCTACGCACGCTTAAGACTCACTGTGTCTTTGTTGAGGCGAGCTTCTGTTCACAGCAGACGCTGAGAAGGCTTCATGTTAAAAATATCACCTGCCGACCTCGCTGCTGCCAAGGGTTGGGCTGAGGCTGGCTTCCCCACAGCGGGGTCTGGCTAATCTAAACTAATTGCAAGGACCACTGATGCATATGAAAGAGAGAGAGAGGATATGAGAGAGTACGCGCAGACAGATGCCAAATGAAAGGAACTATCCTGCTGCTGCTGCTTCTGCTGCTACTTGCCTACACCTTGATGAAAGACATAGAAATGTAATCCGCATTCTTAAATGCTCAATGTGTTTCAACAAGATGAGGAATGATGCAGTGTGTTTACAACGGAAACTAAGTGTGTTAATGCATCTGTCTACACCAGTCGACAGGTGTGTTTCTAGGAGGGGGATGTTTAGATGCTTTTTCATTCACACTGACGCCTTTTATACATTCAAAGTCACTGATATTGTGCCCTTAAAATATTGCTGGTTATAAGTAGTTGTATTAGTTTTGAGCAAAACATAATACTAAAAGACTTCTTGAGCATCAAACACTGCATTAATTGCACCAATATGTAACTTTTCTGCATCAATTTATGGTAGAAATGCCATGGTATTTCCTGTTTCAACTGTGCATTGTTGCTTCATCTTCTTTCAAAACAACACATTTGAGTTTGCATGCTGTCACCACCTACCAGTCTCTTTTCCAAAAAATCCAAAAGGACTGAATCTATCATCCCCTATCTCATTTCAATTTCCAAGGGGTGTTGTTAATGGAAACCCACCAAAATGTCTCTGAATAGACCTACAACCAACCAGTCCAAAGAAACGTGTGACCTAGCACTTAGCAACACATTAACAAATTGGGGCAGTGTTTGGTTTATTGGCCTCAAATAACAGTGCAGATGCATTTATTTTAACAGGTTACAATGTAATAAAGACTATCACACATTCATATCACACACACACAGATGCCGTGCTGCTACCACAAGAGCTACTTACTGAGATTACTATGAGCAGCAAGTCACTAAAAGGGACTGAGAAAGTCCAGGGCGCATCATAAAACATTTAGGGTTGTAAGCTCAGATGCGTAGGACCAGTGCTGCTGCTGATCACATAATAGCTTACGTTTCACTGGTGCATTACTCACACAACAACAAACCAAAAGAGTTTTTTGGCTCCCAGTCTTTTTTGGTTACAACTTGCGTGTAACTTGATTATATAATGGGGCTTTGAGCACAGTAATATGCTGTTAACTAGTACTCAGAGGCACTAGGGCTGACCTTCATCCACTGTGGAGCATAGCTGCTAGTCTTTTGCTGCTGATGTATTGTGTCACTTTTTCATTTTTGGTTTCATTTTCCTTACACACGCTAAAAGAAACATTACAGACTTCCAGATGGAGATACTACAGTCCTGCAGTTCAGGAGTGTTTGTACTGTTTGTTGAGAGGAACAGTGCAGTAGGTTTAAAGGGACAGTTCACCCCATTTGAGCAGTTTCATGCAGAAAACTAAACTGGAAAGAAAATAGTTGATACAGCAAGGATTATCTGTGAATTATCTTGAGTAACTGGGTCAGATTTATGGAAGTTTCTAAAATGTTTCTCTTTGGGCGAAAATATTATCACCATTACGCTGACATTGGCAATAAGAATATGTGTTAAAAAATGGTATCACATCTTCCGATTTTCTATGGGCCAGTAATGCAATGAATGAATGCCTTATTATAGCACTGTCCCGAGATTGGCCACTGGGACCCAACTCCAGAAAATTGTTGAAAAAGTACAACTGAATTGCCACAAATCGTTAAACCCAAACTGAGAAGCTACTCTCAATAGGATCGACGAGTGTCTGACTGATTGTGAATTGTCCAGTCTGAACCTAACAGTGTTCTCAGTGATTCCACTGTGGAACCATGACCTTTCTTATGACTTAGATTTAGGGAAATAAACACTGCTGTGAGGGCGAGGTGCCTTTTAGACCAGTCTCATCCCTGCATATATTCTGTTATATAAACTACCTCTGTCCACCCCTATATTGACCTCTACATCCATCCGTTAATACTGTGTTAATTTGTTAATAATAAAACCTGTAGACCTGAGTTAAATTATGTGCAATAATAATTCACCAGCACCCTGAAGGCCCTCTCCAGATGAGCTGGTTTGGAGCACATTGGAGACCAAAGCCTTAGGCAAAGGCAGCATGATACCTTAGCCCTGCAGGCTTCCTCTTCACTGCTGGTGCAGGTTTAGTCAACAATTTGTCAGCTATGAAAGTCAGAATTAATTTTGGCCATTATTTGCTCATAAAATAAAAGGAAAGGAGAGAAAACATAGGGTGATTGTCTGTCTAACCCACTTTAAAATCTGGGCTTTTGTACCCTGACACATACAGCAGTAACAGTAAGGAAAATTTTGTTAATGTTGTATTGCAACTTTTTTTTCTTTAGTCTTGGTCATACTGCAGTCATGGGCAAAAATGTACAGTCTTCCTGAAAGGAGGACAGTCGTACCACCTCCTGTTTGTGTAGCCATCACTGTCCAACAAAAACTTTCACACTTGTGCAAGATCCATCATTAGGGTGGAGAAATTAGGTGAACCTGCTGCCATCTGATTCTTTGTGTCGGCAGACCTGCTGATAACATGCTAGCAAGTTCCAAAAACAAACCTGTTCTAATGATCTCTCAAAAACGTTAGAAGTTTTATTGTGTGCTGAAGCTAATTAGCAATGGATGTGGTGGATTGCAGTTGAGATAACGAGCCTGGAAGGGACAGCACGGGGCCACCGTCTGAGCCCTATGTTAATGAGCCAATGCTTTCATTAAACCTGCCACCATGGGCTGTCAGAAGTATCCTGAACTCCTGGTGTGCTTCGTTTACCTGGTGGACAGTTCGATTAGCCTAAAAGCCTCCGACTCTGGGCTGATTTACATTAACACTGTCTGGTTTTTGGGGCTGGAGACCAGGATTAAACCTCTGAGATGGAAGTGTAGTTCTAAATATACCCCACTTTAGGATAACTCTCTGCATACATACTCTTCACTGACAAGTCTTACTTTTCTGTAGGAATTCAAGAAGAGTTATTGGCCCATATAGGAGCATTATAGCATCCACAGCACTGGGTTTACAGCTGAGATACATATCGCTGATATTACTCATATTGATTTGATTACCTCCCGGTTGAGCATGCACTGCATGAAGCCTGCTGATATTGATTCAATCAGACACTTGCTGTGGTATGTGTTTCGTATGTGCTTTACGACCTGCTGTAATTAGCTACAGAGCCACTGGAGGACATGCAGATGCCTCCACATCCTCTTTATAATAGCTTGTAAAACTCTTCATGCTATTGCAGTTTTGCTTCTGCTGGTCTAAGTCAGTGTGTGCTTTTGCATGCTAAGGCATGCAGTTTTGTGTGTGTTTGGGACGTGCATGCACACACTCCAGCCAGGATAAACTATCTGAGCTGATAAACACAGGGAAAAAGTCTTGGGTGATGCTAAATGGTAATATGTATTCCAGGTGTGTCTCTGTAATCTCTTAAAGTGCAGTTTTGCATTTGAAAGCAGATTGCATGCCCATGCAGCCCCTGGGCAATTAGGCGGCAAGTGTCAACAGTCGACCTTGGCCAAGTCTTAATGCTCCTTTGGCCGTCTCCAGCCCTTGAACTAAAGACATCACTTCCTGAGTCCTCAGAGACAGCAAAGTGAAGAGGGCTTTTTCCCCTCCTTTTTTTTTTTTAGCAAAGCTGCTTGGCTCACTCACACATCCGCAATAATAAATAGATTAACTTCAATTACGGATGGAGAGCAGTACACCTCCGAGGGAAGTTTGTTTGCCCATGTGACACGGTACCAGCAGAGGGATTAATGATAACGATCCTGAAACTGTTTTCTGTGCCTGTAGAACCAGAACTTGCCCTCTTATGCTGTTCAACCAGTGTTAATGGGGAAACAGGAGTATAAGAACATTTCACTTCCAACAGAAATATTACACTGAGTCACAAAAAGCACTTCCTTATGAGCTCCTTTACGTACCTAATTTACTCCACTTCAGCTGTACTTTGCATGAAATGCCAATAGCAAATGTTACAATGCTAAAAACACGAAATTAACCATCCATCCATTCATTTATCCATTTTCAGTTGCTTATCCAAGGCCGGGTCACAGGGACAGCAGGTTAAGTAAGGTTTTCCAGTTATCACGCCACCTCCTTCCACCAGCTCCAGTTATGTCCTCAGCAAAAAGATGATCTCCCACATGCCCAGAGTCGGGTTCTTAGCCTTTCCTACATGGACATGCCCATCTCATTACTGTATAAGCATGAGGAATACTGGAAGAGGTGGAGAGGAAGGGAAGAATATGAAAATATTGTACAAATATATAAATCATTTAATGAATAAAGGTTTTAAAAAAGTAAGACAGGGGAGTTGAAAAATAAAGTGAGATTTACTTTATTTTAAAATATTTATAACTGAGGGCAAAATTCAGAAGACAAATATGCAAAAATGATTTGCATGTTGTCCAACTAGAATAAAACATAAATTCTAAATGTAAATTGACCCTTTCATAGACTGTAAGACCCTAAAAATAAACACCATAAAACAGACTATAATATCAGAAAACTGAAAAAAGCTGCTTCAACAAAAAAAAACTCACCAAAGGGAGCAGATTTTCTGTACTTCAAACAGTGCTCACAGTGTTAGTAGGCCTGTAATATTTACTGAGTGCAGACATTTGTTATTCTGTATTCACAAAACACAAAAAATGATCATAAAGACCAAAAATCACACTGTGTTAACATGGCTCAGGCTGAGTTTGCACATCCCACCATGATGTGAACTGCAGTGGCTGGGCTGTGTGTGGAGGCATCAGGTGCTGAAGGTCCCGAAAGATGATTACGTTCATATTCTGATCATACAATCTGCCTGTCTTGGATAGACACACATGTTGTGAGCAGAAGTTGATATATTGTCTGTGCAGGATAAAATATGTTAATCTGCATACAATTCTGACAGTTTTGGTGAAATGAAACACACACAGAGCTACATGAATAAAACAGACAAACTCAGGTGTTTTGTGTGGTTACTCCGAGGTTCAGCGTGTATAATTATGCAGGCAGTTTAACAGTACATACTGTGTGTTGATATTTGATATTATAAAAAATATTCATGGCTTGTTTATGATGCCAAGAAAGTTGATGTCAACAGCCGATCCTCCCAGGAAGCTGCAGCACCACAGCAGTCCACTGAACACCGAATCTGCTTCCAGACTGCAACAGAAGGATTCAATCCCAAAACCAGCAGCCCCACCCAAAGACAAGCAGATGAGGGAGACAAGCTTGACAGCAGAGATGTTTCAATTGAAGAGAAAAAAAGTTTCATATTCAGATTACAAATATTGACATAGATATTGTGATTAGCTGAAGTTGAAATGACATCCTGTTTGTACATTATATTTAATTTATCATTTAGATCTCATTAGCTACGCTGTTTAATAATATATCATACATATTCATTATTTGTTTTTATATTTCTGGTCAGAACTCTTTCTGTATCGCAAGAAGGTGCAGCACTACAGCAATCCACTGAACACTAAACACACAAAACCTGCTTTTCAGACCCAAAAACCATCGACAATAGAAGACGACAGACCCAAACTCCCCTCTACTCCCACACACACTGAAGAAGTTTCATGCATTTGCTCACCTTCATGTGCACAAATCAAGAAATACACCATATGAACACACTATTTTATATAATTGTTTAACCTTCCTTTGTTTTCATGTACTTTGGGGCTGTGCGACACCTTCATACAGAGTTATGACTTTGTCTGGTGTTGAATTCAATAAAACTGAAAATGATCCAATGTTCTGTGAGATCCTTTATTCTCACTGATGTTTTGTTAACATGAAGCTTCTTCAATGTCATAATATTTGTATCAGCTAAAATGCTTCCAGGCAGCATCTCTTCCAGCAGCCTGAGTTATCTGAATAACTTTATAAAATCCAGATCAGGTCTTATCAGTCCATGATGCAGATTTGAGCAGCTAATCGGAAAATTCAGAAATACAATTTTGTATTCATATCCACACAATGAAGTGTTCTTTTCTCACTGGTGAGGAGAACATTGCAACCATTTGATTTGCTAAACATCACCATTAAGCATTGTCATTTTGAGATTGTTGCCCTGCTAGCATTAGCATTTAACTCAGAGCACTGTTACCCCTTTCCAACCAAAGCAGTTCCAGAGCCCGTTCAGAGCCGGTGCCTTATCTTGAACTAGTTATTTGCTTTTGACTGCCAAAGAACCAGCTCTTTGCCAGGAAACTGGTTCCACAGCAGCACCAACTCTTTGCTGATCTTAAACCACGACATGACATGTAACTTCACTTGGACTTGGGCCTTTTGACCAGAAAATACTTGATTTTCCCTCAAGCCCTGAGATTAAAAAATATTATTTGTCAATATTTAGGCTGTGCAACAAATCAATTATTTTCTCCTCATTCCCTTTCAAGAAATATGAAAATCTGCTGAGTGCCATCGGTGTGCATTCTTCTACCTGTACTGGTAATTATAACGCCTCAGTCAGGAATATGAATAAGTCAATAAGCCTACTTCCTCAGTAGCTGTGTGTTTTGGACAGGATGATGTTGACACAGTGTTTGCAGGGACTCAGGTAGAGGCTTGTTGGCATTGCTGCTGCACAGGTGTGGTCAGGTACTCATTTGAATGGGAAACCATAATGTGAACATCAGGAATGAAACCCATTACATAAACATATGTCCACACACGTCCACTCATATACATATCCTTTACATGTAAAAACA
>CAFUXE010000671.1:327209-356229 GCA_903364295.1 Serranus cabrilla
GAGACATGCAGACGTTACTGTTTAGCCTCTTTTTGCTGTGGTTTTGCGTCTCTTTAAAGTATTGTTGTGTCCCATTATGCTCCCTTTGTGTCTCTTATGGGTGATTTGGTTTCTCTTTGTAGTTATTTTGTGTCTCTCAGTTGGCTCGTGTCACTTTGTAGATGTTTTTGTCTTTTTGCAGTTCTTTTTATCTGGGGTTGTTTTGTGTGTTTTGTGTATTTTGTGACTTTGTGTCTCTTGGTTGTCATTTTGTTTGCCCTTTGGGTAATTTTATATCTCTTTGGGGTTGTTTTGTGTCACTTTGTAAATATTTGTTAATTTGTAAATATTTGTATTATATATAATGATAGCATTTATCTTATCTTTTTAGAGTTAATTTTGTCAGTGGTTGTTTGGTCCCTTTTTTTGGTCATTTTGTGGCCCTTTGGGGTTTTTTCCCCATCAATTTCATAGTCATTGTTAGTTTCTTTGTGTCTTTTTGCAGCTGTTTTGCATCTGTTTATAGTTGTTTGTAGTCCTTTTGTTTCTTGTTCCTGTTCTTTTATGTGTCTTTGTGGTCATTTAGGAAGTTTTGCAGCTTTGCATGTGTCTGAGTGACATTTTGCAGGTGAAGACCAGGGACACTTTGGGCCCCTGGGTCTGTGCCTGGTAGGCCTGTTCATGAAACCATTCAGCTCGGAGAAGAGAGTGGGACTAATCTGAACAAGAAGGTTGTCTGTGTTTAATGTGGAAAATACATTTGGCTTGCTGTGAGACTCATGTTAATTATATGCAGCATGTTTGGGAAAACCTGGCAGGAAGAAAGTCCTCCTCTTTCAAGAAGTCCTTGAAGCAGTGAGCTCCCATAAACTTCTGAATAACGTGGCCTGGTGATCATGTGACCACACATGCTTCCTGGCTCCAAGTGAGAGAGAGTACACCAACTCTTTCCAGACTCCAATGGAAAACTACTGCCGCAGCTACTGTATTTCCTCCACAACTTTTTGCTCTGTCTCCGTCTTTGTGTGTACGTCTCTTTGTATTTCTCCCCACTCTTTCCTTCATAAGCATGTGTCAGCATATTCCACAGACCCATCCCCCCCTTTCTCCTCCTTTCCAACCTTTCTTTTGGATGGAAAGAGTGAGAGGAGGGAGCGGGGAATATGTGTCAGTTGGCCAAATAGGCTCCACATGCTTGTCGTCATGGCGTAGGATGTGGCAGACATAATCTACTCCTTCATCTTTTTCCTTTTTATCTCAAGCCTCCCTTCCCCATCTCCCTCAGCAACTATCTTTCCTTCTTTTCTTTATGGATCCCATTCCTTCTCTTTATTGTGCTCTATTTTGTGCTTCCACCCAATGACACGACAGGCAAATTAGACTTTAGTAACGTATTACTGCATCTCACTCCTGTCTTAAATCCAAAGTGCGCTCGGTGTGCGGTGATGTTGTAACTTAAGTTGCCGGTTTGCTGCAGCAGTGGGACTCTGACTTTACTCCTTTGCTTATTGCAGCAATAATGCAGACCAGCAAACACACACACACACACATATATATATATGGTGTTTTATTCATGCTAAGCTGAAGCCTCGGTTACATTATCAGTCAACAAGAGCCAGTGTCGGGTATTAAGCCAATTTACTGGTACACACCAGTGTACTGGAGCTTTTAATGACTATCAAAACCGGAGTTCCTCGCTGTAATTCAGTGCTGGGATGTGTTTTGTGCGACTGCCCATCTATAAGCATGTGTGGCTATCTCTTTCCTCATTGATTGACTGATTTATATCGGCACTCATGCTTGAAATAGAATCCACTCCTCTGTCTGCGCTGAAGATGCAGGGACCCGCCAAGTATATCTTTTCTGCCGTGTGTGTGTTTCAGATATTCAGCATTGCGTGCGTGAAGGTTCACCGCCTGCAACTCGAAGGTGAATGCAAAAAAAAAGACACTTTTTTCTTTCCTCGTCCCCCCTATTTCTCTCCTCACCCACCCCAACCGAGCTAACCAACAACCCACCCACCCATCCCATGTATTCCCCTCTTTCAGTGCTCCCTTGCTCCCCCATCCCTCATCCTCTTAGGGGAGCACGGGAGCATGCAGTGGAAATAACAGAGCCAATAAAGACACTGCCAGAATCCATCCACTCCCTGCGCCTCACGTAGCTGCTGAGGGAGAGAAAGAGGGGTGGGGATGTTGGAGAAGGGAATAAGGGAGGGGGAGACAGGGAGGAAAGTCCACCTCTAACACAGCTGTGGGTGAAGAAGGTGGTGGAGGACAGGATGCGAGAGGCGTGGGCTGGGAATGAGAAGATGAATGAGGGAGAATGTAGAAGGAGGGCAGGATTGAATGAAGATAGAGAGACTCGATGATAATTCTGGGAGGGAACATGTGCGCACACATATGGACCCCCCTCACATGATGCTCAGGGGTACCTGCTTTGGTCTTGGAGTACCCCCTAGAGGGCCTCGCAACAGGTGCAGCCCCACTCCAGTTGAGACTTTTATATTTTATATTAGGAGCAGGAAGCTCAAGAGTCCTCAGCTGTAATCAGGCTGGATTGCCTTTCTACTCATTTTTAATTATAGGATCTTAAGAGAGCTTAAATGGAGAAGACCTACTTAATTTCAAAAGTGGGGTCCAAATATGGAACAGGTGCATAAAAAAAAAAAGAAGGAGGGCGAGCCGAGTTAGAGTTGAACAGAAGGTGAGGTGAAACTTCGAGTGCTGACAGAATAGAGCTGGTTAGGGCGAGGCCTCGCATCTCGTAAATCATGGAACGTTTTCAGACCACCATACGATGCCGGTTGACTAAGTCATTGATCCTCCTTTTCAGAGATGGTCCCCCGTCGAGATCTGGAACCCAGCCAAACCCACCAACCTCGCACAGTATGCGTAATTGTTATGGATCACTCCGTCTCACACACACACATATGTACAAAATACACACACCAAGCCTGTAAAACCTGGACGGCTCTAACCAGGCCATATCCAGAAGCCTTGTGTTCCCTGTCAATTTGTTTAACAACAGCGCAGACTGATTTGAGATGAGGCCAATTTCAGCCCGTGACTCCCCCAAGGCTCTGAATTTTTACGACGATATCTCATTCGTCGATCCTTCACGGCAATCTTTTACTTTGTTTTATTCTTTTTCGTTTCCCTTTTTTTATGATGAAGCATTTATGATCGTGTCTCTCAGGGTTGTCATCACAATTTAGTCCCACCAGGCGAGGATATGAATGGCTCATATGCATGTGAACTGGAGCATTTACATCAATTCTCATTGAAACTGTAGTCGCATGCATGGCCTGATTTCCTTGTACGCAGACAGGAGCTGTGAAGAATTGGAAGAGAAGACAAATCTGTTACCCGTATGTAGCTCTCAGGAGGCCTCTGAAACAGCATCCTTTCATGTATAATACAGAGACCTTCAAAATAATTGCCTCTTTCTTGTCAATCCTTTTCTCTTTTTTCCCCCTCTCCATCTCACACACCACAAACACTCACAGCACCTTTGAAGGAAAGGTCTAGTGATTATTATATGCAATTTTCCTCCGCATTGGCAAGTTTGGGAGAGAGCACGATAAGGCAGAAAACTTTGGCAGAGAGATTTATCTCTGCTTCTTAATCAATGACATTTATCGATGCTGACAAAGTGGATCAGGCAAAAAAGCTACAAGTGGATTGTGATGAAAGGGTGTTTGTAAAGCAGCAAGGACGAAGTGTACCTGAGGCAGTGTTTGAGTGTGAGGGGGACATAGTCCTGTGCAACATATTTCACTCTCATTATTATAAGTATGCTTTTCTCTTTAATGGAGATGGAAACATCTTGTCCTTTCATTCTATGGAACCTTTAATGTAAGGAGGCAGAGAGAGCTGGTATACCAGTGGTAAGACTGACTGCACAAGCACTGCTGCCCGGATAGGACACGCCCCCCTCAGGTGCAATCACTTCACCCAAATGACAGTCTGAGAGTCTCTGCCTTTGTCCATGCTGTAGATCAGTAAATCTCCTTATTTAATATTCCATTTACTTTTATTAGTGCAAACACTTTGTATTAAGGTGTTTGATTTCATTTAAAAGTTAACTTATTTTTGCTGAGATCAAATCACGGAGAAAGAAGATTACAAAGGCATGAAAAGAAAAGAAAGCTGCTCCTCATTTTGGACCATGGACTCTTCCCTGGACCAACAAACAAAATAGGTTTGTATGATATCTTAAACTTAAACACAACAGTTGTCATGATATCCTACAAAATATGACATTTAACATTAAGACACAGAATTACTTGGTAAGGATTAGGCATTAAAATGAAGTGGTTAAAGGGATAGTTTGGATTTTCAAAGTGGGGTTGTATGCAGTAGGCTATTTACCCACAGTCAGTGTGTTATTGCAGTACATGATGGTCTGTGTGTCCCAGTTTGGAGAAACAGACGCGCTTCAGGTGGGAATCAAATGAATGTATGGCTGCAGATGGGGACTGACATAAAACATCTTTTAACCACCTAAACAAAGGCCCACTCTGAAAATGTTATACCTATTATATTTAGAATTTGTCTACTGCTATACACAGCCGTTTCATTTGGCACTACTTTTTCTCAGTAGTTTCTCACGTTCCTATGCATAAGCGCAAGTACATGCTATTGTACACTGCCACAGATCAGCTGTTTTGGTCAGAATGTAAGAAGAGTTCTATCTCATACTACCCAACTTTAAAAAATCTAAACTATCCTTTTAAGGTAAGAAAAAATAGAACAAGCATTTTTGTTGAAATAACTACTTCTGCATGGACGGAGGGTTGGAACAACTAACATTTTTCACTTTCCACTCTTACTTACTAGATTTTTTTCACCTACATATTTAACTTTTTGAGACAAGCAACCTACATGTGTCTGCTATCATAAACCACTGAAGAAAATAAGTTGTTAAGGAATTAAACTGAAAGAGGGCTCTGCACATTGTTACAAGTAAAGCACTCAACAGTTTACATGGCAAATCAGACACATTTCAGTCACTGATTAATACCAAGGATGTGATCACACTGTGGCTCAGCTGGTAGAGCGGACAGCCACTGATTGGAAGGTCTGGGTTTTGATTCCTGACCACGGCAGCTTACATGTTAAAGTATCTTTGGGCAAGCTTCTGAACCCCACATTACTCATCGGTGTGTCAATGATTTCCTGAAGGTGGCACTATTCAGGGAAGCCTCAGCCAACTGGTATGAATGTGTGTGTGAAAGGGTGAATGATGGCCGTCTGTAGTGGTCTCTAAGACAAGAAAAGCGCTATGTAAGGGCAGCCCATTTACCATAATGTATATAATAATGATATTGTTGAAACTTCCCGGAGCCTTCTCCACAGCACCAATCTGTTAAATCCCAAAAGAAAACTCCCCCTTTTTTAGGACTGCTTTTATTTTGTAATACATGTTTTGAGTTTTATATATTTAGCATTTTGTTTTCTGTGGTCATTTTAATCAGTATATAAGGTGCCTTTGAACATCTTATATTATTTTTCTTATTATAGTCTACAGCCACTCACAATGACATGGGAATATCATTCAAGTAAACTGATGAAACAAATTTCCTTTTTCTGCACCACCTTAACTCTGAGATTAAGTCAAGAAATAGCCCCTTACACCGCCTTGATTAGTTAGATTGAAGGTGCTATAAAAACCAAGAATGAAGGAATAACAGAATATAATTGGGTGGATCAGGACAGAAAATATATTATATTATATATTAATAAAAAAAATGGCTATATCATCAGACGACATTGTCTATTCACTGGGATCATACATCTTTAAATGAATATGGGCCTGGAGCCTTAACTATTCCACTGATCCTGCACTGTGGAGCTCTGTGCAGTATCTCCAGTACCTGCCTCTGACTCCCTGTCTGCTGTGCCGTCCTCCTGAATGTAGCTGAATGTAGTGACAGCAACAGTGCTCATGAGATGCCGTGAATCTGGTGTTAAGAATAATGAAATTCCACCTAGAGCCACATTTTGAAGGAATTAAACATACATAAGATTGACTTTATGGTAACAGTGAGTATCATATTCATGGGAATATGACAGGATTCAATCAGCTATTAACATTTTGTTTACCTTTTCCTCTCTGCAGCTCCTCCCGTCTCTCTTCCTGCCATTTCCCAGCCTGCACTTGCATTGTCCAGGACGATTGAGAATTACAAGGTTAGTTTTACACTTTGCTTTTTATGTTAGTAGATACTGCCAATGAAAATGCTGGATGTACACTAAGACTTTTCTTATTTTTCATTAGGCCTAAACCCTTGTTGCATTTTCTTGTGTGGCATTGTGTACTATTAGCTGAAATGAACACATTATATCAGTGGTAGTGGGAGTCATGGGCACTTTTCAAATTAATTAAAGTACTTTTTATAAATATCTTTTGACATTCCAACTATCTCTTACTCTTGGATAATATTTTGATTCCCACAGCAAAGTTGGCTACTTTTCCTTTTGTTTCTATCTTGGCTCCCATGTCATTTGATGTAAGATTTGCTTCCTCGTCTGTTCCTCTGGCTCCCACCTGTCCTCCCAACCCCGCTCCACCTGACAAACAGCCTTAACTTACCTGCTGTGCTGAGCTCAGAGTTGCACTGATTTGAGCCAGATGTGGTGAAGCAGGGTTGGATGGAAAACATGCTGGACAAGGAAATGTGTATTCTATTAGAGGTTTGGGAAACACTGTTCCTGGTTAGTCTGGGTGAGGGAAGGAGCATGGCATCAAGTTAACCTGAAACATTAACAGTAAGTGGACAGAACCATTGAGGGGATATAGTGAAAAAATAAAGGTTGGGTGAGCTATGAATGTCCACTGGCTACACTGTCCAATGTTGAGCAATGATAAACTTATGAAAAGTCAAGTAGTATCAAAACTGATGTTTATCTGAATCTTTGTATTTATTATTTTTTTTAAATAACAACAGCCCTGAAAACAAAAATCAAATACTGCACCCTTTAACAAAATATACCAGGCTTTCTGTTGATTGTAATGTAAACCCATCCGTGGCCATAATAAATCAGGAAATGGAAATTTTGAGAGCAGCTTCATTGCGCATCATAAATTTTGGTCTGCGAGTAAATGCTGCTGTGTGAACATAAACCAACATTGTAACAATATTCAGCCAGAGCAAACAAACCACTTATACTTGTTGATGCACCTTAAGTATTCAGCATTAGGTAAACTTCAAAAGGTGTTGAGTTGCTCTTTAAATTATTATGACCTTTCTTTACTTCTATATCATTGTGCCGCTTGTACATATGAAGACACATTCATCAGATGTCCCACAGGCAGTGGCCAAATAGCTGTTAGTTCAAAAAGGTCACATCCTGGTCAACTTGTAGTTCAAAGGTTGCAGCTTGTTAGACACATGCAAAAGTCATTGAGTGTGAACATGTTGTTCCTCTCATACACAGAGAAACTTTGCCGGGATTCACCAAGTTATTGAGCCGCCTCTTATTATGCTATTTGAACTTTTTCCTTCTCTGAGCCGTAGGTTAAAGCTAATGAGAAAGTGAGAGATAATGTCCTGGTGCAGAAGCTGACCTCTGAACAGAGGACAGGAATAAATATCTTTAAGATGCACACACTCCTTAGTACCTATCCAGCCACAGCAGAGGGAGGAGGCACGCATAAATCAAATGCCAAAGTGATATTTATTCGCCTCCTCAACTATTTACTTACTGACAATAAAGGTGGAATTTATGTGGCTATTAAGACGAGTGTTTCTGAATGGTCAGGGGCTGCAACCGAGGCCACTTTATGGATTGGATGCAATAAAACCCAGTGATAAAACAATATGGAAGCTGTGGACCCGGCCGTCAATCAAAGCTAAGTATGATAAGCAAGTTCATTAATTTTAATGGAATAAATTCTTCTCAATAATGCCGCAGCCGTTGCTTAATACTATGCTTTAACCCAGATGGAGAAAGAAGTTTTCCTCACCCTCCAAGAAGCCATGAATCAAGAAGTGAGAGGTGAGGGGGGATGTTAGTGGAGGGGGTTGAGGGTATAGAGAGGGTAGGGGCCTGGAAAAAGCTGGGTAGAGAGATTAGAAACATGCCCCGGGCTCATTCTCCAGCAGCGTGGACAAGGTGATGTCACTACACGTTTCACTGTGGGATCTCCCATAGAGAGAGGAAAGGGAGAAACAGAGGGAGAGAGAGAGGAGCTGTTGAAAAGAGACAGGAAGAGAGATAGGCGGGGGGGAAAAGATAGAGACTGAGAGGAGGAGAAAAAAAAGTAAGAAGAGAACGACAGAGAGAAAGCAAAGGGAGGGGAGAAGAAACTGAGAGAGAGAGTTGGGATTTGGACTGTGCAGCAGCGGGAGTGAGAGGGGAGGCGAAAAGTTGGACACGGACAATCTTGCAGTAACTTTTTTTCTTCTTTCCTTTCTCCGTGGAAGAAGCCTCAAGAAAAAAAAAGTCAAGGGGACAAAAGACACACTGGATTACATTTGTATTGCATTTGCATCGCCCTGCAAGATCCCCCCCCTGGATACGTAGACGCATTTATTTCCGGATTAATGTGGTCGCAAATTTGTGGATTAATCAATAGTTGAAGGTATGGCTTTTCTGGACTTTTATGGCGATGCTTGAAATGTGAAAAAAGCGATGCAAGTTTCTAAAGTTTTCGCAGTATCATAACTTTTGCAGTATTGCAACACTATCACATGGGAATATTATATATTATACAGTAGATTGCAAATAAATAGCCCACCACAAACTCAGTGTAAAGTCACTATTGAGCACCACAGATACAGTGTAAATCCCTGTTTGCTCATCACAGTGATGCTAAAACAAAGAGTTTAGTAGATAAACAGAAAAAAAACATAAATGAAAGCTCTATGTTTCTCCCAGTGGGGATCATTAAAGTTTTTTCTTCTGAGAGTAACCGATGCTGATACATGGTAGAATTGTCTTTATTGGAGAGAAACTTTTAAATCACATCTAGTTGGTATAGCCCCTGGCAAAAAAAAAAGTGATGCTGATTTTCCCTTCGTATCCAAAGCCAGGCCTTAATACAACGCATCATGGGCTGAGTAGTTACTGTAAATCTTAGTGGCTTGCATCCAACCCCTGTGGCACGGAAAAGCCTCAGAGCAGCAGCACTGTGTTTGGTTCTGCAACATGCATATCATTTAGACTGTGTAATGTCTGAGCCTTGCGCTGCACTGATTGGAGATCAGTGTCCAAAATCTTAACTTTTTGCCTCTACCTGGGGGGAAAAAGGAAACTTGCTGAGGAGGAGGAGAAAGCTTGAATGCCACAGACACATCTGTTTTCCTCATTACCCAGCCATCCCATGTTTGCTGGCTTTTGCATCATGTCTGCACACATCTTGAAAGTTTTCTTTACCCCCCCCACCCCCCAGCAGAACATGGAACAGCTTTTGTTGCACGTATTTAATTCACTAGAGAGTCTGCCTCTTGAAAGAAAGTAAGATTTATTTCTCTGATCAGAAGTGTCAATCTCTCCATGGTTACCTCTTCACTTTCAGTAAACAACAGGTATCTTTTTTGAAGGGTTATTTCAACAAAAACACAATCTGAAAAGCCTGAAAACCCTTGCATGCTTCACTATCTCCGGGGACACTTTCCACCCTGCAGTAGCAGGTTCTACTCCCTCTTCAGACCCTGGGGAATATAGCCCTGTAAACATTACAAATTGGTGTCCTTGAATTTTACTACACATTAAGCGTTGCTCACTTAACCTGCTGCAGGCTGCTCATGCAGCGTTTAGCTGTGGGCCATGCAGTATCTGTTTCATTTACTGCTTCCAATTCTAGCCTGTGCTATGTGCCAGTGGCTAATTGTATCATCCACTCGACTCTTTGCTTATTAAGTTCTGCAGTGAAGTGAACATTAAGCTATCAGAAACGGTCAGCCTTCAGCTGGTCATCTGCCTGCTGAAGACAGACTCAGCCATGCACAGCAATGGCTTGAGGCCAACCAGTCCATACCGTCAGAGTTCAGGAATTACTTTAGATCATTACTTCTGTAAGTAGACCAAAGGGTCTTTGGCAGTGGAACTTTAAAGAAACCCTGAACACTCCCTACTTTTTTTCACAATCTGTAACTGTGCTGGCCTGTTTCTCATTCACAAATATTCATGTAAAGGTCCTGAACACAGCCCAGTATGTAAGACTAGTAAAAACTTGCCTCAGTCTCCCCTGAGTGTCATACAGCTTTGAATATTGCCTTCACTAGTTGTGAGTTTCTATCGCTCCCGGTCAGTGGACCTTTCGATTGACTTTCAAAGCCTTGGGCATCTTTAGTTACTTTTAGTCATTCCAAGTTCCCCAGTTGTAACAGGTCTGTAAATGCACTCTCAGGTTTGGCCTGAAGCACATCCGAAGTTCCAAGAGCCATGAGTGTACATGGACAAGTTGTTGTGTATGATGACATGTCAGAATTACAGGAAAGAGAGGCTTCTGACAGAAATGCTCTGATACTTACTATCTAGCAAAAAGAACTCTGGCCGTGCCTGAAAAGATGGCAGCATATTGACTGATGTCAACATCCATCTCTTTTGAATGGCAGTATCTGTCTGTTGGTCTCCCACTTTGGTCTAGACAGAAATATCCCAACAGCTATTTGATGGATTGCCATTAAATGTGGTACTGACATACATGGTCTCCAGAGGCCGGGTCCTTACAACCTGGTTGATCTTTAGCTTTTCCTGTAGTGACATCAGCAGGTCAGATTATGTTATTGGAGTTATCCTGTGGAATATCAACCGACTTGATGGATTTGGACAAAATGATGCAAAGACATGCATGGCTCCCACAGGGTGTGAGTGATTCTCTGACCTTTTTTTTCCGGCACCTCCATGAAGCTCATATTTATGGTTTAATTGAAACAACGATGGTGGGATTGCAATGTCTTTTGGAAAAAAACCTTCATCTTCCCACTGAGGAAAATTTTCATATGTAACCCACCTAGTTACATCATCAGTTGAAAATTGCAATTTATCCACTACTTTGGCTTGTAACCAAATACCTGCAGAACTCATGACATTGCCATCAGCATCAGCTGTACTTTTTCTGAAGTTCTAATTGCTAATTGCAATGCTTAGATGTATAACATCGAAGTGTTAGCCTTGTCATTGTAAGCATTTTGTGTGCTGGTCTGTTGTGTGGTTTCCAAACCACTTTTTTGAAGTCTTGCACTTGTCTTGGTTTTGTGCCTAGTTGGAATTAGATTAGTTTGGTTTGATGTAAGAAGATAGAAAAGTCTTGTTTACAGACCAATTATTCTTGTTCATCTGATAATTATAGTCTATATCTGTGATAGTGGTGAACAGGACGCAATTTGCTCTGGATTCAGCCATGACTTAATTTCGTTTTGCTTTGGACTTGCTCTTTACGCAGACCCGACTTGACTCGGTCTTGGACGTGACTTGGTCTAGATTAAGTCGGTTTTGACTTCAACCTTGCTCAAGGCCTTGATCATATTTCAGGATGGACATGGATATAGACAGCTCTGGATTGTATCAGACAGCTGTGCTTTTATACATATCACAGCACTCGACAACATTATGGTGACAAGAGCTCTATTTGTTGGTTGTATTTGTCAAACTACATGAGAAAGTCGAATAAAGAAAACAATGTATGTGAAGAATAAGATCATAAATCCATACAGTGGAGTTGGCGTACTTGTAGTGTGGGCAGTTTGGTCACAAAATTTTAGGTTCCAGGCAGATGTTCCCAGAGTGGCCTACACTTATCCTCCCAAACTTGGGCAGATGATTTAACTTACATAATGCTCCGGGGCATGTGAAAACCAAGCATTTGCCTTAAGTACTGCCTCAGAGACCTGCCAGCTTGACTGTAGACTGCTGTTCTTCTTGTGGTCACAGTGCTGTAGACATCCAAACAATCATTTCAATTTTCTCACAATAGGAATGAGCCTTACTCACAACAACTTAACTAAAGAGTTGATTTTTCAGCATTTTGTAAACAGCAATCGACTTCACAATTGTCTTTTTGGATGTTTGCTGCTGCTTACTCCAGTAGTGCGTAGTGTAACAATGGCCTGCATCACTGTGTGTAAGCCTACATTCATAATTAACTCTCTACCTATATGTCTGTCATGCAGACTCATTCTTTCTATGACCCCATCTATGTATCTCTGCCCCCTTTTTGTCTTCTGTTGCACACATGTTGTATTATCTATTAATGTTTTTCTATGTCAATGTATGCATTCGAGTCTACCTGTCTACTTTTTATGCAGGTCTCTTGTTTCATGGCTGCATTCCAGTCAACTTTAAGTGGACTTTCCTACACAACTCTGCTGAGAGAAGACTTTCTCTGGAGATTCAGTCAGGGTCACGGCACCGCAGTCAGATCAGGAGGTTGTTTTCACTGCCCAGCATCTAAACCACTCTTGACAGTGTGTGTTTGTATGTGTGAGATAGAGCAGGGTAAATTGGAAACAGATACCCTGTGAGCGAGTTGTCCATCAATCTTCTTGCTACAGAATGCTGAGAGAGACAGCTGGAAAGGCAGTGAACCCTCAAATATTACATGACCGACACATTTATGCTGGGTTTTCCCATTTAAACAGATGGAAAATAGACAGTAAACAGTGTGCTACTGGTTCACTGTTACTTAATCATCCGTGTCTGGGCAGCTAATAAACAATTCTCTTGTCAGGCTATAGAGTGGACATGTTTCATTTAACTCTGTCGGAGTGTGTTCCTCCAAATAGGCTTGTGTTGGTGCTATTGTTCTATCTGTAAGCTGTGGCAATGATGATGAAATGTATGACAACAAAAATTGCTAAGCATTGAGCACAAATTACCTTCATTGTTATATAGAACAATATCAGTGCCTCTTTTGTCCATGTATTCAAGCCATAAAACGCACTGGAGCTGGTAGGTGTACTGGAAATAGACAATAGGTAACAGGTCTGGACCTTGAACCAAAATGAACCCTTGAACTAACAAGCAGGGTTGTATCTTCATGGGAGAGTTGTAAGTTGTAAAAAAAAATCACATCCAAACTGAAATGATGAGGCATGTGTTGTGATTGTTGATGTTGGTCACCACTTCTGTATGCCAGTGCTTGTCTTCGGGCTTTTAGTGCTGGAAGACTTTCAAATCTGTCATTGTTTTCCTTCCTGTATTGGCTCCATACTCAGTGACCCGATCACTCGCAGGCCTGCTTACCGGGCTCATGGCCAGCCCAGCGGCCAAGCCCAGTGGCCTAACCCCATACTGGCTTTATCTGCTGGAGCCAGCTGGGTGGCCCGTGAAGCTGCAGATGGGAGTGCAGAGAGAGAGAAGGAGAAAGAGAGACATCCATAGCAACACATATTAGGAAGCCTATTAAATTGTTTTGGATTATGCCCAGATAATAATAGCAATGAGCTGTAACTTTTCCCTCAGCCTGTGTTCTCTGGACTGTGATGCATTATGTATTATGTACTGTGTGAACTTTCTTATTATTGTGATCATGTGGCATGAAGCTTATAATAATGGCTGCCGCTTTAGAGTGCTCAAACTCAGCTGTCTAAGGCTTTGATTAACCTTCCACCCATCCAACTGCAGGGGAACCTTTTTTTTAGTGTGTTCTTTCATTCTCGCTTCCAGCCACTTTTACATTTTCTGCACACAGATGAATTGTGCTGTAGCATGATTATACACGATCTTGCAAAGGTCTTGCTCTATTCATAAAACTAGTGCAGTGGCCATTCAAAACATGCCTGCAAATATCTTGGCTGTTGGTATTGCTTTTAGCAGATTTCTCAAGAACTGCTTATCCAAACAACTTCACACTCAACACTGCACTTTCCTCAGTACAGCGGCCATGACAGCTTCATCCCCTAGTAATGCTCGAGTATGTACACCATTTGCTAACAGCTAGCTATTTCGGACCAGGTTATTTCCAGGAAAAAAAGTGTAAATTGTGAGAGTTACTTAGCAGATGCTTAAAATGTTTGCCACAATGTAACATCACTGGTGCTCTCACTTTGCCTGTGTGTTCTTAAATGTACTGGAATAAGCTACTGAGAGTGAGCTGTAACCAGCATGCCATTCATCAGAGAAACATTTAATAGGTGTCCCCTTTCAATAGCTTGTTTGCAATCATGGACCTATTGTGATGCATGAACTTCAGATGGAGGGCAGGAAGTGATAAATCCATACAAGTTACCTAAGCTCTTTAAAAACACCTTAAATACCTGGGTTTAAGTTGTTTCAGCACATTGTAATTGAATAGAAATATCCACTTGAGACACGTTTAAACACAACGCTTTAAGGTAAACGTTTAAGTTCAAGACTTTAGGCGGAGGTTCTTGATCCATTTTTGCTGCAGTTTCTCTGAGGGTTTTTGTTATGTCTGCCTTTTATGTATTACTATTTTCAAAACTCAGAAGTCGCCCTTGTTTTTTCCCGATGTGATTTATTGGAACAGCTGTACAACAGTGCAAATCATAGGCATTTGTGCAGCAGTGGTAGTTTTTGCCCCAGAACCTGCCTCCAATTGCCTCCCCTCTGGAAGGTACTCTGATGTATGACTTCATATGCAAAGGAGCTATATACTACATGGTGTGTACATAACACACTACTAATAAATATGTCTAGTAAATCTGAAGAGCCTTCACTTGACTCTGCGCTTTCCTGGATCCTCAGCCACCAAGTGTGCAGTCGATTGAAAGAACAGTTGTCAAGAAAAATAGAGGGACAGACAGACAGAGACTCCTTCTGCTTTACTTAGATGGTAACCTGGCCTTTAAAAGATGGAAGAAAACAAAATCCAATGCATAATTCACAACGTGGAGCATGTCAAGCTGTCCTTGTTATTTCGGAACATAATTTAAAACGCCGTCCTCCACCACATTGTCTGTTTAGCAGCAAGCTGCAGGCAATCGGGTCGGGCTAGATTGTATTCACACAGTGTCCTCTGCTGGGCAGGAGCACCACATTGTGTACCCCCAGGGGAGAGTGGGGGTCATTTCTCCTGGCAGACGGGACAGGTGTGTGTACAGAGACACAGTCTGCTTGCCTGCCTGCCTTGAGGGCCCTGCTGTACCTGTAAACACTGCAGAGTTATGGGGTCCACACACATGCTGAGGGCAAGTCCAGGTCAGCTGGGATGTGTTTATGCGAGTCAGATTGGGCAGTGCTGAGTGTG
Organism: Serranus cabrilla; assembly: GCA_903364295.1. NCBI lineage: Eukaryota > Metazoa > Chordata > Actinopteri > Perciformes > Serranidae > Serranus > Serranus cabrilla. Next base: position 342,351 of record CAFUXE010000671.1, read on the forward strand.
TTTATATGCGTGCATTCTTGTGTGTGTTTGTGAACAAGGGGTTGTAGTAAGGGGAGAGGGGACTGTGGAGACTGAATATAATGATCATTTAGACGTGGCACGTATTTATCTGTGCATGAGTGTGCGTGTGTGCTTGTTGTTGGGCCACGTGGAAGCATCTGGTGCAACACAACTATGGCTCCAGTGGAATAGTCTCCAGATGTGTTTGTGTGTTTTGGCCCCACTGTGTGTTTGACTCGGGACCAACCAGCCTGAATGGAAGTAATTTTACTCTCATGTGCTTTGTTGTCTTGGTATTTGTTTGCAGTAGCATATGTACACTATTTTTTTACTTTTAGACTTCTTTCCTAGATATGGTCACGTGTGTGTGTGCACTTAAATGCACTCTCAGACATATTCACATGTCTGTGTGTGTGTGTACGTAGCAGCTGCCCAGTCAAAAGGCCAACCAGATGGACAGGATAATGACTATGATCAGACTTTATAGAGTTACACTTCTTAATGAGGGACATTCTGGTTAATTCATATGCCACTAACAAAGCCTGCATCATACCACATAATTAACACATCAACTGTGACTGACTCATAAATATACATCAACGTCTATTTAGGAGTCAAGCATAATGTGCAGCTGTCGGCACAGTGAGCTGACTGGGTGGCATTCTGACAGAATGTAGGAAGGATTTGACTTTTCTGACTTTGTCTTTTTCTGTTTGTCCATACATCAGCTGGTGGCTGAGGTGACGTGAGGTGTTTTCCGGTGGAGTGAAAACATGTGGCTGCTCTGCTGCTCCGTGACTCTGCTGGCCCTCAGCTTTGGATCATGTGACACACTGACATCAGAACAAGGTGAGTTTTTGCTTCCCTGCTAGAGTTTTAGTCCATGCATGGAAAATATGTAATATTCATGGCAAAGAAAATATCTTGCTTTAACATCAGGAATAGTGTGACATATGGTGCGCTCTGGGGGGGCAATCATAACACAGTAATTGTTCTATAAATTAAATTAAGACATGGTTTAAAACAACCATGCTGCACTGTGCATCTTTTATGTGGACCTTCCATAGTAATAAAAACTTCACTTGAGAGAACACTTAGATTAAAAATGAAATACTCAAAACAGTAAAAGCGCATTTTTTTAAAAAAAGGACGCCAAGAACAAGTTGTTTAAAAGGATAATAGGATGCCACCTCCTGCTCTGTATTTATAGCTTAATTTACCTCCTACATATGCGGGAAAATCTTTACCATTTGTGACAGTTGGATTCAAGAATTCACAAGATTGGATCCACAAGAATCCAGCTCTTATTAGCTGCCAAATCTCTAATGGCACATTTCTACTGACACATGGTATATAAACTCCTATCACCCAACCCGAGTACACTCATTTGCTTTGTTGCTGAGAAATAGATGAGAAGAAGGATACCATTCTAATTGGTCCTTGAAATATAAGGCCACAGCCATTGGCCATTGGCTAAGCCTAGCATTAAAACAGCTAGCCGGGTTCTGTTACAAAATATTACCACCAGTACCTCTAAAGCTTGCAAAGTTAGCAACTTAGTGAGCTTCAGAGGTACTGGTTGGAGTCTCTACTGGCTGTCACCAGAGTCCCTCCACCAAGAAAAGATATCTGACACAAACCTCACTTAAACCACAGGTTCTTTGGTAGGAGGATAACTTTGAACAGATACCAGGCTAAACATAAGCTAACTAACTACTCTCTGTGACTTTGCTGTTTGGAACTTTATTAAAAATTAAGAGTAAATACAACTTAAAAAGTAATGACATTAAAAAATCTAACTGACGGCTCGAAAACAAGCAACTTAAGTCCAAAATTAAATTAAAATAGCATCAAGATTAACATTATTCTGAATTGGATGTACAAAATAAAATGTGTTTGCATCAGATTAATGGTCACTGTGGATCACTGTTAAACTGCCTATCACTGAAGCTGTGAATAGAAATATTAAATGGCCACAAATAATGACTAATTGCTTCTCAGAACAGTCCTCATGTCTTCACTGAAACGTTAAAAAGACAAAGTCACCAAACCATTCCAACAGTTATAACTGAGACAAATTTTCAATCTGGAGTCGTATGCTTGACCAGCTCGTCACGCTTTGGAACCCATCTGAGTTTGATGAAACTGTGTCCGTCTGTGTCTGAGTGTGAGTGTGTGTGCCCTGTGTGTGTGATGGGGCCCAAGGCTACAATGAAAATGGACTGTAATTACAGCTTATGTGCGTTTCCTGCTGGTGGCTGTTGGTGGCACGGTGGTCAGGCTGTGGCGAGGAGACGCATGTGTTTACCGTTGGCGGTTGTGTTCCTTTTCATGGGCCATGTCGTACTGAGTTTCTGTGTATTTGTGTAGGAGAAATATGATTCCTGATGTATGTATGTGCATTTTAAACATTAGTTTAATATGTCTGTTGGTGTGTTCAAGATATTTGTATCCAGGTGTACATGTGTGTGACAGAAAACAAGAGTCAGAGGTGAAGCAGAATCTATTTTAGTGTTTGGCTTTATTCATTTATTCCATTCCCAACTGTCAGACTCCCTCATCACACTGTCAGTGTGTTCTCAGGGGCCAGCTCTGTGATATCACTTGGGGGGGGGCAAGCAATCCTCCGTAGCTCGTGCAGCTCCGAAGGGAGCTTTGTGGAGGTGGGAGTCCCTCTTGGGAGACCCTAGTCAGAGCTTTTCAGATGAGACTGAGTCAGCTTGCAGCTCCCCTGAGTCCTCTCCCCCAGTGGTTGGAAGAAAGTGCTTTCTCAAGTGCAGCTATAACACTTTGTCACAGCAAGCACCACACACACGCTTACACACACACATTCCTCTGACTCATCCAAATCTCTACTTACTGGTAATTTGCTGACATTACAGCAGGAAAGCAGGTTTAAGTAAAACTGGTGTTGAGGAGTCGAGCTGGGTGATTGCACTGCAGTTCTGCAGTGTATCAGCCACAGAGACTAGTCCCAATAGTTGAATTAAATTGCTGAGATTCCCTGCCTTTGGTAAAGTGTTGCTGATATGGGTTTTTTGTGCACCACAGACCCTACACAGTCTGAAGTAATGGATTTGTGTATTGATTTGTTTTCACTCAGTTTCCCTCTGTCTGGGTCTCAGCTAAGTTGTATGTTTCTGGTGCCAATGAACTGTAGCAGTTATAAGCTCATTTGCACCAAATCAGAAGGTAAGGGCCAAATGCACTGAAAGCGATAATTGACCGCCTCATTTGATGCGCGTCAATTGATGCTCTTATGGTGCACTGCAGGCCTCAGATCTGAAATGCCAACACCACAGAACCAGCAGACATTTTGGAAAAGGTCACTATTTAGGCAATAATGTTGAATATTATAGATATCCCAATTATTCTTGTATGTATTTCTGTTTGAGGGAATTAAATGCCATCACGAACCAGCATTATTGTGGAATAAAGGTTGCTATTTATACATAATTAGGCACAAGATTGTGTGCTTTACAGATACTGCCCAGTCAATTTCTGTTCATTTCTTTTTTTGGGTGGCATTTACCAGACATTACATTTCATCCTAAATGGGTGGGTGAAAGTGAAATAAAACACAGCTAATCATAACTCTATACTATGTTAATTAGTTCCTGTTTTTCGGTTTATGTATTAAGTTAAGTTTTATGGCCTGTAGAGTTCAGTAAACTAGTCTAGCTATCAACACTATTGCAATAGCTAGCATACAGTGGGCTATATGAAATAAAATAATGAGCTTGATAAATTAATAAAAACACCAGGACAAATAGGCTGCAGAAGACGCAGCTTTGTCCACTTGGTCCTTATTTGACCCTAAAAAATGTAAACAAAGTCAGAGCCTTATATAACACTTTTGGTGCGTGCTTAGCCATCTTAACACCAAACACTCACCAAAAAGTGTGCATATGGCATGAGACGGTCTTAAGGTAACAATCTACTGCTATATATGTATGTTTAAATAGTTAAGGAACTGGAGGACAAAACACAACGTCCTTGTCATGTGCAAACAAAACAATAATTAGATTGCTGAAGCCTTTTATTAGCTTTTTGATTAAGCTAAATTGAGAACATATGTGCATGCTTTACAAAACTGGAACTAATCAGTTAATATGATGTAATTCCAGTCAAAACAGGATGTTGGCAAGCTATGATCAAGGAAAGACTTTAGTACATTTTATGTTCCCAGCAGCAGTCAGTGCCTGAACATCACTGGCAAGGACTAAAGTTGAGCAAAACGCTTAAACTTGTAAGTGCTTCAGGGAGGCTGTGTCATGAAGGAACCTGTCCTGTAATGTCTTTTTGTCTCTACAGAGAGAGAGAATGTGTTGGAGGAGTTTCAACAGAGCTGCTAACAAAGAGCAGAACATGCATGCTGTAACTTTAAATAACCATTAAGTGCATATCAGTGCATACACATGACTAACAGTTGGCAAATATAATCAGTCAAAAACATATATATATATATATATATATATATATATTTGTTGATCTGGCATGTAAGCAACCAGTTTCCCATAAAGTTTTGCCCCTTTCTCTGATGGTCTAATCCAGCCTCACTTACCAACATGCACACTTTGCACACACAGACGCTGACACTAGCATGTCAAACAACACAATCTCGTCTGAGCTGTGTACAGGCATCTGCATATTCTGTCTCAGTTCATTGTTGTAAAAAGCTTGTAAATGATGTGTCATGGGTCCAGTCTGTGTCTGTGTGAGCTCGTGAGTGTGTATTTAATGTGGGCCAGAGGCCTACAAAGGGGGAAATGAGTGAGCTCATCCCTCTAAAGTGCAGCGTTTTAAGTCTTTCCACTCCTCCATGCTGCAGTTTTATCTCAGAAAAAAAACAACAGGAATGTTCTCTCGTGTCTGTCTCATTTGGCTGAGAGGGCAAAAGATACACACACACCCTCTTTGTCTCAATCCCTCCTTTTTTTTAGTCATCCTCTGTTTGTCATTCTCCTACTCACTAACCTTACATAGGCTAAAGTGAATCATCATATTTGAATCATCATATTGAGTCAACTACAGCACCCAGCATGCCTCTCTCCTTTGCCTGCCTTGCATGTGTTTGATAATGACTCCGGGACCTGGAAGACTCTCCCTCTGAGTCTGTCTTTTTGCTGATCAGCAGCCCAGTCCAATTATCTTGGAATTGTAAAGCACATTCAATAACTACATACCCTCTCTTATTGCAAACCACACACCACAGTCTGACTCTGTGAGCACACTTGTGACCTCTTCTCCCTAATGAAAACACTCTGCCAAGTGTTTGCTGCTACAGGAACAGAATTAAAAATCAGATGCAGTTGCTTTCAGCAGACCGTGGCCACAACAAGGCACTGGTAGATATGGCCATTGATTCCTAAACCTTCTAAAGGTTCAGTGGTGCGCAGATTGTCCCACAAGCTGCATGTGGTCAGGCACCAGTGTGTAGAAAGTACTCTAGCATGTAAGGCAGCCTGTATGGCACTGCTTCATGTTTTCCTAATTTGAAGGGATAGTTCGATATTTAGTATATATAGTTCCAGCCAGAACTCTGACACAGGAGCTCTGCAAGTAAGCTGGTAGCTTCGCATCCACTACACTGCTGGCAAATATTTAATAAGACTTAATGTCCAAAATCTCGAAACATCCTTTCAAGGACACCCTAGAGGGTACGTCATCACATTCTCTTCACTGAATGGGCATTTCATGAGTTTTACTCAGTCTAGGAACACCTGTTAATGTACTTTTTCACGTTGTCTTCAATAAAAGGGGACCCTAGAGGACATTTCACTGCATTTATTCTGTTTAAGGGCACCCATTAGTACATTGCATCTTGTTTTCTCCATTGGAAATACACTCTAAGTGGCACTTTATCACATGTTATTTACTAGAATGGCACCCAAGTTGACAATTCATCACTTTTTCTTAACTGGAAGGGCATTCTAGAAGGAACTTCATCATATTTCTCCATTTAAAGACACCTTAGAGGGCATTTTGTCATGTTTTCTTCATTGGAGGGGCACCCTAGAAGGCACATTTTTTTAAAAATGTTTTCTCCATTTAAGGGCACCCAAGGGGGCACTTTGTCACATTTTACCGGGGGCATCCAAGAGGGCAATTTTACTGTTTCTTTTCCAGAAACCGTGTAAAGGTTATGAAATATTGTGTGTTGCATGGCTCCTCTGTTCCAGAGGGGCCAGCTAAATTTGATTTGATACTCCGTATTGTTCTTAGTCCTAATGGATGCCTGAGTGACTGACATTTTTGCCTAAGGACAAGATATATTAGACTGTTCTTACTTCCTGTATATTGATGCATTTATCATAATCAAATATCCCTGGTTTGTCCTTGTCTGACACCTTTCACTTATACACCCTTCAAGTTAAGTGTCAGTCTGTTTACATCAAAAGTAGTGTTTTACTTCCCTAAAGACCCAAAATGTCCTGAATTTTTATCTTTGGCAAAGTGGAAATATGGGGGAACACTCACAGCAGTGTACTGCAGGACTGCCAGTGTACAGTAGTATCATTACCTGCTTTGGCAAGACTCAAACACAACCCATCAAAGAGGAAGTGAACCCAGCCAAGACCATCCAATCTCTTTAAGGCTACATGCAGCTGCTAGCAGGATCCTGGAGTGGCACTCATACTATGTGCTAATTAGCTTGTCAACAAGCAAACGCTTTCCTTTGATCACAGCATGAGAGGAAATGGGGTTCAAGTTTCACAGTATGTCCTCTGCCAAACTGCCAAGTGTCTGAGTACGCAACAGTCCACTAAAATACCATCCATCCTCTGAGTAATGCGGAAATAGCCTGTTTATCCCATGAGTGCGAGCAAAAGACCTGTTCTCTCACAAGTAAACACAACATTTAACTCGATTCACATCTCTAAAAGCGGGAACAAATGTTTTTATGCTGTTTACCAGTGTGATTATCCCATATACACAATGTATTGTCAATACAATACCTAAAATGATTAGCATATTTCTGCTTGTCTCTATAGCAATGCTAAAAAATTAGCAATCAAGGTGCATTTTAGCAATATTTCCATCATTTGGAAGTTAACTATAAAATACTCAAATCAAGAATTTACTTCACAGTAATACACAAAAATAGGCTTTACTATGTGGTTATTTCATATAGACTATATTAATTTACTGAATTACAAGAGAATATGCCTTATTGTGATATTTATTTATATGAGATATAAAATGACCTATTTCAAAGATATTAGATCATAGATTTTGGCCATATTGCCCAGCTCTAGTCAAAGCAACTTAGCTTCACAAACTAAAGTGTGAGATGTCCTTAAATGGCCTCTGAAAAAAAAAAAAAAGCCACAGCCTTTAGGTTAAGAAACACCTAATATAACTGAACATTTTCTCTTTACCTCCCTCCGCTCTCCTGTGTTCGTTCTTCATCCTCTCTCCACCTTCTCATCTCGTCTGTTGCTTGACTTTTCATTGTGTTGCTTTCTCGCCTCTAGCCAGGATTACTCCTGACAAAGCCTTCATCTTGATTCTGTCTGATGGAAATGGGGCGGTGATGAAAAACAAAAAAAAAGGGGCAAAAAAACAGAAAAAAGAAACAGGGAAAGGTGGATCTTACCATCTTTTGACTTAAAAAGCTCAGCTCTGGGTGCATGTGTGTGAATATGAATGTTACGTTTATTTAAGGCAGCGGTGTCTTTGTGAGGCTGCAGAGAGTGCACTTTGTGCTGAGTCAGCCAATAAGGCTTCCGGATGGACCAGTCAAGTTATAAATACAGCATGTGTGATTGTGTGTGTATGTGTGTGTGGGAGAAAGTGGGTGAAAAATAGGATGTTAGATGTGAGAGAGCATCAGAGGGCCCAGAACGCTGCTTGATACTTCCTGTACTCTCCACTGCATCTGCTACTTTGTTCAGAAGTCATATTCAATTCATACAATTTCTTTTGACTTTTCATCTCGGCGTACTACAACACCGCTGTTTGACATCTCTCTTCCACACCTTGATTTGTACTTGCAGACAGCAATAAGAAAATGACACACTGCAGGCAGGCAGGAGGAAATGTGCTGTGCTTTCAAACTGTCTTTGTGTTCTGAAATCAAGATGAGCAGAAAGCTGCAGGGTGTCAATTGATGAACTTGATAAAAGGTGATGAAGCGCTGAATGTGATTTAATTCTTTCTTGAGCCGGCCCTCCGTGAAATTAAATTCCTAACTCTTAATTAAAGTCAGTTGGATGTTATTATTTAAGTAATTATATTAGGCAATTTCCACTTGTTTTGCTGTGACTTCCAGTCTGGATCAAGTTAAATTATGGTTGGAAACGTAGACGATGTGTTGCCGTTGCAAGCTGCAAGGCCACTCTCCATGCAGTGCACTCACTGTTTCATCAAAAAGACATTCGCAACAGCTCAATCCATAAAGCTGGGAGAGACACAAACATCACTTTGTTTGAAGTGTATTATTATGCTCAATGTCTGAGAAAGAAAGCTGTTTCTTCTGGCTTTCTTCTTCTTCTCATTCCTAGCAACAGTCGATAGTGACCTTCAAACAAATCCTAAATCTGGATTAGCATCTGATCTTTAATTTATATTCCTGCATTTACAATTGATTAGCAATGCAATTACAATATACAATTCATTAGCCAAGCTTAGCTGCTGTCATATGCCTTTCCATTCTCATAAAGCACGTACATTTTATAACGACAGTGACAGATTTTCTTTGATTTGCAGCAGTTTCACACAGAGGTAAACACAAGCATGCTTGTGATTTTTATTGGCTGAAATGTCTACTGTCGCTATATTTTACAAGCTGTAGCTAGGGTAAGATAATGCAATTTCTAAAACTCTCAGTGACTTTTTAATAATTTAGACATGTAGAGCGTCTTAATCATTCATCATCCTGCCTCCTTTTATTGAGAATTAGGCTTTGAAGGCATTGGATTTTTAGGGGGGGATAGCAGGTCAACGATGAATGCCTAATAGAAGTGGTGCACCTCATCTGAAACATGAGGATCTGAAGATTAAAGATTCACTTAGAAAAAAATGACTAAATCAATTAAGTAAACTTTTTAGGTAGATGACATTTGTTACACACATTTGGTGCTGAATTAGGCTTTCTTTTATATTTGAGAATGGATAATAATGGTTAAAGACCATTGCAATGAAATGGCTATAATGAGGATCATCTCACATGAATAAAAATGGGTTCATCGAATTGAAAAGAGTCTCAGCTTTCCAGTGATACCCAGTTTATGCAATTCACAGGCTGTTAGTGGCACAAACATCCACTTGGACTCAAGGATGAACTGTTTATATTATGCTGGTCAAAGACCTCACAGACATGTTTTTGGTCATAACTCAAGAATTTCTCTGCTAATTATGACAGAATGTAATACACATTCCGCCTAGGTCAAAGGTCAACTCAACTGTGGCCTCTTAATGGTTTAGAAAACTAAGTTTATTGTTTCTCTTAGTGAACTTACACACAAAAAATAACACAGCAAGAACTCAAAGCTGAACAAAGTCAAATCATTTTTATTCACATATCAGAACATTTGCCATTAAGGGGCTTCACAGCCTGTACAGTAAACATTCTCTATCCTTAGATGCTTGACTTGTGGCAGTAATTTTATTGGTTTTGGAAAAAGTGCACCACTCCCCAAACCCTTAAGATACAAAAAATCACTATACGGCCCACATGATGTTCACGGGGCAGCATTTAATGAGGCTGAATTAGAATATCTAACCTTCAGCTCTGGCATTAGCCTCACATAATGATTTCGAGAATTACTGACAGCAACACAGCACAAAGAAAATCATTAGTTTTTAGTTGCGGTTAACGCAGGGTATCACCCTTTTCCACATTATGCAGTCATAGTCAAAAACAAGCACTTTTTAAAAAACTGGACCCTGCAGAACGTCTTGCTCGGGGCCTTGGTCCTTGGCCCCAAAGAGATCAATTAACTGCAGATCACAGTGATTCACAGTGTCCATGTCTACCTGCACAAGCCCCGTTTTTCTACACATCTCACATCTCCCTTCTGTAGGGAGGCAGGCCGCTCTGACAGCCAACACTTTTCTCTGTAACCTCCCCTGACAGGGTGAGAACATATCCATCAAACAGAGGCTACTGCGACAGACAAGCGTGGTGCAAGACAGCCTGTCAGGCCGGGCTGTGTTCCTCTCCGCACAGCTTTGCCCTCATTTCATCTCTCTCTCTGTGTTTTACACTTTTTTTTTTAACTCCCTTTCACCCCAACCCTCTACCCTCTTTCTTCCAGATCAATACTCGTGTTACTCTCAAATGTATGTATGTTTGCACTCGCTTGTTCTCTCTCACCAAAACTCTGTCCGTTTCCCCCAGCAGAGAGTGTGAAAGGTTACTTTTGAAATAACTCCTCCAAAGACTGATGCGCTGTTTTTGACTTTTCATGGCTGCTACCGTGGAGTTCAGGGTTTTTTCTGTTTACACAAGCGCTCTTTGACTTCTTTTCTTGCTTTTTCTCCGTGTCAACTATCTGTCTCCACAGATGAACAATGCCCATCCTTGCAAGTGGACGAGTGGAAGTTTCCTCAGACTGCCCGGCACAATATCACAGGTGAAAAAGACAAGCTCAAACAGACTCGTATCATTCTCTGAGTTTTTATTTATGTGGGTGCTGATGAATGCTGTTTGTTGTCAGGTTTTAATCTGGTGAGGCGCTTCTCCCTGCTCAAGAGCACAGATGTCAAGAAGATCCGCAACCCTCGAGGACCCCTCATCCTCCGCCTGGGCAAAGCAGCACTCCTACGCCCCACCGAGTAAGTTTACAGTACACGCCTCTGACTGCTGCTTGCTCTTTTCTCCACCAACCTACAGACAAACACATCTCGCACATTGTGTGCAGCTTTAGGTGGTAGAGAATGCGTTACAGGAAGTGAAAATAAAGTGCATTTTCTGTTAGATATTCAGCTTTCCGTAGGCCTATGTCGACAGGCTCTCTCTTTTCATGCCATGTCTGAACAAAGAGAAACGCAGAGAGACTGAACACCCGACGGCTAAGCAGCCTCTGAACTCTCACTCACCATGTCAGCGCTGTCCAACGGCTGTTGTGTAAAAAGCAGACACTTGGCAAACCAAACAGCATGGGTCAATCTCTGATTGCATTTCCAGAAATACCACTTCATTTCCCTCACCGCTGACACTGGCTTGTAAAGCTGAACTCGAACATCCTTTTGGTTTTCCGGCTGTGACCGCATGTAATTGTTGCAACTAATTTTCATATGAGAAGTCTGGCCTTTTTACTTGAGCACAAACTATAGAAGTGAAGCCTTAATTAGTAGGCGTGATGCCGTTGCCAGTAAAGAAGGATATGAATTTAATAGCTGCATTTTAGAGACTCTGCTTGTTCCCGACTTGTTTCTGGGCAGCAGAGACCTGCAGCCATAAAATCCAACAGAGCACGGCTTCCTCGCACAACATGATTTTGCAGCTTGACATGGTGTAATTATGCTTTCCTGAGTTTTCATGTTGTTATTACACAGTAGTTGGGTTTAGATTGTGTTTGGAATTGCGTGACAAGTGCTTATTAGGGTTATGTGCGGGCTGTTTGTCACTTGATTTTTTTTTCTTTTTCAGTTCTTGCGAATTGTGGCCAGCTTTCAGGCGGCTGAGCTTCTTTCTACCCACCGATAAAGCAGTTTTTCAGAACTTGCCAATTGGGTCAGCCCAGAGTATTTTATCACTCTGTCCAGCACTGTGAGCTCCACTTGCTTGAAGGCCAGATAAATCTGTCTACAAAACACTCTTTTTTTCGGAAGAGACATTTTGTTCTAAAAGTGTCACATATATTGTTTGTCACAGGCTTAGAGAGTACTAGTCCTGAGGAAAAAAGAGGAGGGGAACACTAAAAAAAATGTCACTTCTCAGGAAATCAGAATCTTTGGAACCAAAGAGGAAAATCCAAGATGTTTTTGTTTTGCCTCTAACCATACAGAGAGAGGACGGGAACACCATTCTCTATCTCATCTCTGCTGCTGGTTTGGGATTTTGTCGTGGCGCGGCGTTTATTGAAATGTTGATGCCATCCAGAGCTCTGCTGTCAGTTTTATCGGCGAACAATGCTACCTGGGTGACTTCTTTTGTAAGTCAGACACAGAATAATCACTGTCAGCACATCAGCTTTGCCTGTCGGCTGCCTTTCATTACGCTCCTCTCTATACATAGAACTCACTGTCTTGAATACGTGTTTCTCAAAATGACTCAACAGAATCAGAGGAGATGCTTCTTTTTTTTTTGCGATCCCCGTTTCTCCTTTTGCTTTCTTGCATCACAGAGAGGGCTGTTTATCTGCATCTGTTAGTCATAATGTTCCCTTTATTCCTTTAATTTAGTTCTACTTTTGTCTGCTTCTATGGGAGAGTTTTATTCAGTAAGGATAGAGGAGTGGAGGCGGAGAACAGATGGGCGATTGAGAGATGTAGTGAGGGAACAAGAGGGTTAAAGGTTTAAATCCAGGCAATAAGTAAATGCATCAGAATAAACCCTCAGGCTTGTTCCTTGTCTTTTTCTCTCAGTAACAGTATGAGCGTGTGTGTGCTCAGCCCGTGTGCACTTATGTTTGATGGTTAGAATGCGTTTGTGTGCTAGTTTGCTTAAGTCTGGCCCTGTGTGTCTACAGTATGTGTGCAATTGCAGCATCTTGCATTAGATGTTCCCCCTTTTTTTCCAGTCCCAGAGTTAGGGGATGTCACCAGAACCGAAGCTTCAGCACCGAGTCGATGCCACAATTCTCAAAAATATATCTTTCGATAGTACTCTGCAGGTTCCAGGTAAGAGGAATGCAATTCTTCCTGACCTGACAGGAGGTGAAAAATAAGTGTAAAATGAATGTGGTGTCTGGAAATACACTGTAAATGTTCCAGCTGAGGTGCTGCACAAGTCTGTCTCAACACCAAACGTTTAAAAGGACTGATGATAAAAATCTGGAAGCGTACACAACTAATTGTCATACATTGAACTGCCACGTCTTTTGAGAGTTTGTAAAATAAATCCAACACTGAATGAATTCGGCTTTTGTATTATCCATTTTTCTGACATAAAACTGTGTAAGCTGTCCAAAAAAAGTAGAAATTCTACACTTCTGCAAGAAGTATTGCATTGAAAGGTTAACATTGGTAAAACTACCAATGTATTAGCATGAAAATGAACTTAAAGCACCAAAAGTAAAAGTATACTTACTCATTATACAGAGTTACCCATATCACAATAATATATATATATTATATTACTGGATCATAATTATTGATGTGTTCATCACTTTATCATTGCAGATGGTTAAGATGGAGCATATATTAATTGCTGTATATACTGCTGTATAATCTATAATAATGTGTCATCACATGACCTCTTCATGATATCAAGATGTAAAAATAAAGCAGCATCGAACACTGCATCAGCTTCCCTCCAAAGAACTGGGCAGTTTTTGTATGATAAGGCCAAGTAAGCTGGAGATAAGGTCAAATATATGTGGTGTAAAAACATAGATCAAGATGTTATCCTCATTTTACCACATGTGTTCACATTTTCAACATTTGAAATTATTTATTGAGCATGGTTGTGTTTTTGAAAGTAAAAGAAAAATCATTTTCTGCTACAACTCTAATGTTGCAGGATATAAAATATGTATCTAGTAAGTCAAAGTAAAGAGAAAAAAATGAAAAAAAGGTTCCCAACATTGCATGGTAAACATTTTGTTATTTGCAGAATGAAAACAATTGCAAAAACAGCCCATAAATCCAAAGGGTTGAGTAAAAATCAATTCAATTCCTTTCTACCTCGGCCAATCAGAGGCTGTGTTTCTCATTGTGCCCAATGACCTACATTATCTATTTGGACAAGCAAGTTTGGCTGTCAAGC
>CAFUXE010000671.1:364117-380858 GCA_903364295.1 Serranus cabrilla
CACACACACACACACACACACACACACACACACATGTAAGCCTCCTGATAAAGTGCTTTCCTAATACTTTATATAAATGAGAAATTAATTGGCTCTCAGCCTTGTTTACTACCTCATTTAAACATTATTTACATTATTAGACAAACAAAACGGAGGACTTATGGAGAGCATTGTGTTAAATACACAAATCTCTTTTCTCTTGTTCTTCCTCTCTTTCTTAGATGGACATTCAGCAGGTGATGCTGTACTGTGACCCCTCTCTCGCCATTCAGGAGGCCTGCTGTGAAATACCTGGAGCACGGGTGAGTCTGCCAACCTTTACTAACTGATACAGTGACTTCAGTTAGAGACAATTCACAACTGTTTTACACTAAATACTGATTCCCATAAAAGTTGGAATGTTTTCTAAAACGTAAATCAAACCAAATAAGATAATTTGCTAATCCTTTCTGACATACAGCCCTGCCTCCAGAAATAGTTGGGACGCCGTGTAAAGCTTTAATTAAAACAGTTTTCATCAGATTAGATAAGAATTCAGAGGGTATATTTACAAAAAAAAAACTAAAGACTATCTGTTTTGACATAAAATATGTTGCTTGTCATGTCAGAAAAGATTAGCAAATTTCACACAAACAAGTCAGAAATTTGGAGCAACTCCTGTCCTCAGTGAAACTTAATCTAGACCTAATCTGGTTATTTGCTGGAAGGTTACTGTACAACAGCTGCAAGAAAGGCTGAGTGTGCGTTATCAAAATTACCATGGACAGTCTCTGCATTTGCTCTGGAGGCTTATTCTTGTTAATCAGCAACCCTTTGACTTCATAATGCGTCATGCTCAATTATTTCCCTCCAACTCATTTTAGGTGGTCAGAAAGAAGAAAACTAAATTGCAGGGAGAGTCCCTTTCTTTCTTGCTCTCAATCAGTTTATTGGCTTAGGCTTCCACAAGCCTGTCTTATGTTTGTTAACACAATATTCTTCAGAGGCTGTCTTTAACATAGGGTATTATGTATACAAATTGACTGGGGCTTAGAGTAATTCCATTGTGTGCAATTATGTCACATCAACTGCGGTTTGCCAATATTGTTTGTACTCCTAAAGTGTGACTAAAAGCTTAATTGAAAGTATCACTTGCTCTGTTTTTCTGCCTCAGAAAGACCATTTTCTACGCTGTTTATTTTTCTTTATATTTCTCTCTCATTCTTTTGCCTCTCTTGCTCTTCTTTTGAAAAGTGTACTTTTGTGCAGTTATTGTTTTGCAGGCTTCAGAGAAATGGAAAACAGATTCATTGGACCTTAATACAACAGCATGTTTCGGTTAGACAGACAAAAACAGAGCGAGTGATTGTTCAGGTATGGGAAGAATTGCAAACAGCCAGGTCTTGGGTTTATTTTTAAGCTGGAGGTATTTTTGTGCTCAGCCAACTTTTTGTCAGAATTCTCCAGGGTGTCGGTGCTCGCGCGTCTGCGTGTGCATGCCTACGTGTATTTTTCATTACCAAATGAATTTTTGAGAGGGATACAAATAGGGTGAGAAGTTCCTTCAGAAGTTCTTAAAGTATAGAGTCCTCTGGAGGAAGGACTGAATGCTGTAGAATAGTTGATTAGTGGGCTTGAAGGAGGAAACCTCTTCTCCTTTGCTCAAGGCATATGTGCTGCAGGGCTTCCTGCAAGCTGCGTTTAAGTTTGAAAATGAGAAGTGAAGTAGCACGTGTGTACATATTGTATGTAGACACTCAGCCGCAAGTTCACACAACCGTGAAGGCTGCAGCTTGAAACACAATAGAAAAGAGATAGAACTCCTTGCTCTCAGTTGTTCTGACACTGTGGTCTGACTCTGCTCAATCAAGAAGAAAATCTTGACATATTACCACGGTACAGAAATGTGACATCTTTGCTCATTGTCACTGTGTTACTGATTCAACATACCATTAATTCTATATTTAAAAAAAAACTTTGTTCTGGATAAGTAGCAATTTTGGCTGTGGATAATATTGTCACTTGGTCCATCACTGTGACTTCATCAATCCTAGCTGTAGTTTGTGCTTAATGTTAATTATTAAATTAATTAAATTATTATTAGCATGCTAACACTCACTAAATTAAGATGAGAAACATTAAACTTGCTGAACATATTCATGCTAGCATTGTCACTGTACATGTTAACATTAGCATTTGAGCACCTCAGTGCTGAAGTCTCACAGAGCTGCTAGCATAGCTACAGACCATAGACATGAGACTTTGCAAAGAGATAAATGGCACGTATCCACTTTGAAGCTAAAATATTATGGATATGCGTGCTGACATTTTGCGATGGTGACGTCATACGGAGCCGAAGCCTGCGCAGTGGTGATCAGTTGGGGGAATCACAATGTCCATAATTGCACGCCAATCATGTTGTTACAACCTTGTTTTAAAGCATTCAATAACTAATTTTAACCAAGCTTAGCAACAAAATATACTAGAACGAACATTAGAATGATAAGAACTACCTAAAATGACAGGGACCATTTTATAAAAAGATTTTATTTGACATGTACTTTGAGTTTTTACTTTGGCCACATGTCCCATCTGCTAACGTGGAGTAGGCGGGGTTTTGATCTATATTGCAGCCAGCCACCAGGGGGCAATATAGGGGGTTTGGCTTCCCTTTATGGGAGCTATTCTGTCATCTACTATGTTATGAATTGGTTGTTTACATTGTTTCTGCAAAAAGAGACATATCCCAGAGAAAAATGTCTCTTCCGATATTGCAAATATATAAATTATTTATATAAGACAAACTCAAGAAATACCCCACTTTTGTGTTTCGGGTAAGATTTCTACATCCTGCTCAGAGTAGAATTCTAGGATTCAGGCGTGAAATAACAATGTTCTTTTCCCCATCCTAAATCATGTCCATTCTCTGATGCAGTGCCCACCAGACGCTCCCAAGAGCCGACGCGCTGCTGAGAATGACCTGCTGGAAAATACTTTCAACCAGGTAAATCAACAACTGCACAGAGAGAAGGACAAACATGTGTGGACAGCATATACAGTACCATACACTGAAAATGCACTTGCCTTAGATATATTAAAGTCAATGACAAGCACTGAAGTATGGTAACAAATAAAAGAGAAAATGTTATTAAATTTTCCACAAACACTAACACTTCCACCATGATTTATCACAACACATGGCTCCCATCAGGCACAGACTTAATGCATACAGACACAGACAAGGACTTGGCTTCAAACAGCTTTGTTCTTGAGACAGTTCGAGTTGTCTTAGATGCTCCTGCTGGCAAGCAAACAGTGGCCTTCAGGACCTTTTCCAAATGGCTTATCTGTTCTTCTTTGTAGCTGTGCTGTGGAAAACATTTTTTTCTACTCTACCACAGTCTTTAGTACTTCTGAGTTTTATGTGACTTCAGTTCAGTTAAGTCTGCTGGTAGCAATCGTTCAAAGTGTCGAATGCATGACAAATAGAGCCTTATGCAACGCATGGGAGCAGTTTTTCCACAAACTTCCACGGTGTTTTTTATGGCTGCTTCAGTGCTGCGTGATACATGAAGTTCGTCCAGTATAACGTAAAGGCAATTTATTTTTTGTTTCCACAGCCGCTTGTTCCATCATTCATATTAATGGGATCTATATCCAATTATCTATTCATTAGGGCCTGGTGTTTGTCTTGTGGGGAGCTGGTGTTAACTTAGAGCTCTGGCAGACTTCAGGACACCGTAATCAATCCCATAGATGGTTTGAGCCAGGCACAGTTACAATAACTCAGGCATGCCATCCCCCTTCTGTGTTTCTTTCTCTATCGCACCTGTCATTCCTTTTCTCTCTCTCTTCTGCTATCAGTTGCAGACAGACTGATTTAACATGTGTATTATGCTATGATGAGCCTTATATAGGGCAATATTCCATGCCTAGTAATGTTATCACCATCTTCCATACAGATGTGTAACAGCCATGAAGGCAGCCAAGACACATTTCTGTCCTCATTTCCCATTTTAATATCCCTCTTTTGCCCTTTTTCCCAACACGCCCATACATGTACAGATTAACATGAGTAGTTTCTATTTTCATCTGTATGTAAGCTTTGTACACACTGAATGAAAAGTAATCCAAGATTCCAGTGTGCAGGCCAGATGTTACTCAGTCAAAGTACTGCTTTCATTAAGCCAGTGTATGAACTCAACATATGTGGAATGTCATGTGTTCTGTATATGGAAGGAGTACTGTACTTTGTTGCTATGGAGTGAGCGCAGGGTAAACTGGGGTCAGCTATTGGTGATGGGATATATATTACTTTAACTTACAGTTTTCCCCCTTTTTTCTCTTCACATCTTTTTTTTTTACACACATGAAAGGTTGTTGAGTCAGTGGTTGGTTGGGTCTGAAGGATGGATGTATTAAGGAATTGAACATGGCGCTGCCCCTCGTCCTTTCGGGCAATATTTTTCTTGTGGCCATTCATGTTATTGCAGAAGTGAACTAACTAGATCTCCATTGCCTACGCCTCACAACTCTCTCAGCAGTCTGCCTTACAGCCTCTAGTCGTGTTTTTCAGTGCTCTACAAACTCTTGTAGATTGTAAATTATGTTCATGAACAATTTATTAGGCTAAAGGCTCACTAGCTTATCAAAACTACTGGTTAGCTTGTTGGAAACCATCTTGGAGAAACCGGTAGTGACGTAGAAGTCATGCAACCAACAAACAACAAAGCTTATTTTCTGCCATGATCCAGAATCCAATGCAGAAATCCCATAAGTTTTCGAGTTGTTCTAGTTGCATTGTGGGTAATGTAGATGTAAGGTTTCGACAAGGAAGAAAAAAATATTTAGCTATCTAATTTGTGGTTGTGCTTATGACTTTCTTTTGAAATGTTTGTCAATTTTAAGTGGTGTTTCAGTCTTAGCGACTGCTTTGAGACTGGAAGAAACATCTTATACCAAAGAAATGCTGCATTTGTTTCTGTCATAGTTTTTTCCAGTTCTCCATTCAAGCTTGGTGATGCTTATACTGAGTAAAATATTCAACCCAAGAGTCAACCAGGACATGATTTTTTAAGTTTGCACCATCCCATCAAACTGAATTTTTCAACATGCCTTGTTCATTATTTTATACACATTTCCCCCCAAATTCAGCCTGACATATCTGGTATCTGTGAGAACATTAGTTTGAATTGACTGTCCCCTCAAGCTGGTCAGTGAGGATTATGGGATTAATTTACTTATCAGACATACAGTAAAAACAACATCTTCTGGTGCTGTTGAACAAGTTGTTTTGGGAATTACTAGGCGAATTAGGTTTGGTGCAGAGGTGTGTGTACTGTTCCTTGTGTGTGTGTTTGTGTCACAGCAGTTACTGCCTTCCTGAGGTATGACAAATCTCACCCACACTGTTTCTCATCTTCCACCACTGTAAACCCCCCACTTTTTTTGCTTTCAGCCCCGCTCCCAGCTGAAAGGTCATCTCGTCCTCACAGGACCCAAAGGCTTCTTTGTGTCTTGTTTCCCAGCTCTCTGTGTGTTTCTACTTGACTTTTTTATGTTGAAGTCCAAAACCAGCTGCAAAATGTCTTCTCCCTTCTTCCCATTGCAGAAACTCTTCCTTATTTCTTTCCTTCTAACTTGCCGCCTTAAACAAATTGTTTCCGTTAAGCTTCCCAGTCCTTCCTTTATGTTTCTTGCCGTTTTTTTTTTTGTCTGATGTGTAACTCTGTGCACAGCAGGGTCCATCTCCTCATTCGCCTCTGGGCTCATGGGGGTACAGTACTTCTTTCTTTCTCTGCTCATCCTCTTTCATCTCCTTTTTTTTACTCAGAATAAAGAATAACTCTTAATGACCCGTTTGCGAAACCAAGCTGGCCCTTATTTTTTCCTTTTTTTTTTGTTGTGTGTGTATCTGATGCAATGAATTGTAATGGCAACAAGGTTTAAAAGGATGCGCTGCACATGCACGAGGAAAACAACAGCTTGCCTATGCCACAGATGTCATATGATGTTGATATTATGGAGACTTTCATATGCAATTGCTGCCATTCCTCGGAACATCTTCAAGAGATTCAGTCACTATGAACTGCAGCAGCACTGCCAGTGAGTGGAAGTATAAACGTTGCTGTATGCTCAAACATTTGAGAAGAATTCCCGAAAATGTAGATTCATCTCTTGATACAATTTGAGGAAGATTTTAGGGCTGAAGCAATAAGTAGGTTACAGTGATGCCAAAATGGAGAAACTAGAAAAAAAAACTAATATTTCTGTGAATGCTCCTCAAAGCAAATGCATCAGCATGTCTGAATATGATTTGAGCCAGTTTTTGGCAATGAAACTGTCAACATTAGTGTCTAAACATAGACGGAAACCAATTTTGGACCAACGTGGAGCCAGAAATGGTAGCAATATTGAGGTCATGCTCAGATGTGTTGTGAAATATAAAACATTTTCTTTCTTTTTTTCCCTCCCTTTTCTTTCCGTCCACCAACAGGAGATTTTTGCATCAAAGGACCTGGCAGATAAAGTAAGCCTCACATTTCTCAAAAACACATTTGATTTTACAGTATTTAATTTCTAATGAGACTTATGGGACGCCACAGTGGCTCAGACCAAGACGGCTGCCTCAAAGCGAGCCCCGAGCTCTCACAGTCCAAACATGCCGGTTCAGCTGAATTGTAGACACTATAAAAGTCTAATGTGTGGGGTCCAGGATTAGCAACACAATATAGAGGCCGTGTGAGTGTGCACGTTCATGTTGTGTGTATGTGTTGTGCATGAGGTTAAAAAAAGGAATGTATATTTCCTCCTCCCTCCCTCACATGTACCCAGCTTGCTGACTGACCGAGGACTGATTTACACCTCATTATGCGCCGAGTCCCAGTCGGGAGTTGCTGCTGCCTATTAATTTTGTCATTCACCTACAATGGGCATGTTCTGTTCACAAATAGAATACAAAACTCCAGACGCTTCATTATGTTGCTCCTGTGTGTGCTTACTAATGCAGCTGGCCGCCTCCCCTGACTTCCTCAATGTAGGTTATTACCTGGGTTGGAGCGCACAGCCCGTCCCGCCACTGGGGGCAAACACTTGGAAAGAAACAAAAGTGACTTTTCTTCAGCGCTGTGAATTTAATTTGGTCAAATTACACAGGCGACAGTTTTTACAGGGTAAAAATCGGAATAGGTATAGCACCCAGAGGAATCCATTGATAATACAACCTGATTTTATGCACTGGAACACAAATGCCAACAGATATGCCAAGCAGGCCTATGTATTAATGTGATTATGGTAATGAACGCTTTGAATATGAGGTAGATTTGGCCTCTGCGGCACAATGCTAAAGCTTAGTCAGAAACCAATTTTCATCCCAGTGTTCATGTCATGCTGCTTCAGCTATTCCTCTATTGCTTGTCCCTGCTACATCAGTAGCTTCTTGGTTATGAGAGTCAAAAGGCTCAGCAGGTATCAATTTACACAAAAGGTCTATTCCAGAAATAAAACCCCAGCATCTACTTCTTGTCTGTGCCATGAGATCGTAAGAAAAGTGGCTCTTCAACCCTAAATATAACCGATTTGACACATTTTTTAAATTACAACACAGGCAAGTACTAATGTATGTTTGTACTAATATTAGCTTCTCATTAATGTCCTGGGTGTCGCCCTTGTTCTGTCAAGTCCTGGCAGCTACAGAGACAATGCCAAAAAATGAGCCCATTGGGATTTTTAATACCACAAAATCAAGGCTCGCTGACAGGATGCTGGTGCCAAAAATCCAGCCTGTCTTTTGAGATGTTTAAACTAATAAGTGAGCATAGATGTTGGCATGCATAATGTAGAATGAGAGCCTGTGTTTTGGGATGTTACATGTCAGAAAGTAAGCCTATTTATTTGGATGTTAAATACTGGAATGTGACACTCCTAACGAGGGTACATGTGCCAAACTTTGTGTCAGGATGCCAATTATAATAAGTGATTCACTTTAATGTGCTTAAATAAATATTTATTTTTAGAACATTTTAAAATGGCTGTGTGTAAAATTAAAAAGATTGCTTGTGTTGATGAGCACCGATGAAGTTATCACTGACAAAGATTTCCCCACTTCTACAGAGAGCTTTAGTGACTAGAGTACATAATGGAGCAAAACTGAGGTTGTTATTGGGATTATTGTCAGTGAATTGTAGTGTACTGTAGTACATTTTTTTGAAACCTTAACTTAGTTCTATAAGTTAACAGTGCACAATAGGATTTTTACCTGAGGTGTCATTGTTTTGCAAGTCCAAAGTTTGTCCAAGTCAAGTCCCAAGTCGACAGGCAAGTTTTTTAAAGTTTGAATTTATTTGGAAAAAGAAGTGCAACTGAACTTGATCATACAAAAAGTAGTCCTGATAATGCACTTTTACAGCATTCAGCTTGGCTTGAGGAAAGATATCCACTTTTTCAAAACAAAAGGCTGAAGTCCAAGTGAAGTCAAGAGTCACTAGTGTTAAAGTGCACACAAGTTGCAAGTTTCTTTTTCTGAATTCGTCAAGTCATGTCT
The DNA here is from genome assembly GCA_903364295.1 of Serranus cabrilla. Lineage (NCBI taxonomy): Eukaryota > Metazoa > Chordata > Actinopteri > Perciformes > Serranidae > Serranus > Serranus cabrilla. Next base: position 372,639 of record CAFUXE010000671.1, read on the forward strand.
TAAGTCATCAAATTGTGACCCAAGTCAGAGATGCGATAACACTAAATACAAGTGAACTGAATTTTTTTTATAAAGCCCAAGATAACAAGACACAGATTTCCCAAAGATGAGGCAACAATTGCACTAGAGAGAGAGAGAGAGAGATATATCTCAAGAAGGATGAAGAGCCCAATCCTAAACATCTGGAATGAGGCACTGAGAGCCAGGAGAGAGAAAGACAGAGAGAAAGATGGTCCTGCACAGGAAGTGAAAAGAGGATGAGGTGGAGAAAAACAGAGAGAGAGAGAGAGAAAAGTAGGGACACAATGTTGACGCTTATGTGCTTGTGAGATACCAAATAAACACAGGCTTAGAGTGAGTTTCACAAAACCACTGCTTCTGTTTGAATACATCCAACCTATGGCTGCACCAGCTTAATACGCAGCGAGCACAGTGTTAATGAATTTAGAGATTCTCAATCCCGCTCTCTTAATTGAGAGTAGTAATGACGGCAATGTGTGCCTAATTATAAGGATATTTTAGTGCCATTTCATTTCATTGCACAGACAAAGTATGCTGCTCTTTTACAGCAATCTTTTTCCATTCCAGAGCTGAATGTAGAGAGTAAACAATAAAGACAAGGCTGTTGAGGTCTGAACTGGAACTATACGAGGACTCAACTAAGCCCGCGGCCAGACAAGAGCTCGGAAAGAGTGACTCGTCACTGCAGCCGGCCGAGCCAGCCATTGATAGATTTGTAGCTCGTAGGAGGGAGGGCGGAGGGGAAGGGAAGAGAGGGAGAATTACACATTGTCTCTGTGCTGTTACGAGCTCCCCTTTCGTCGTCTCAGCAAGCTCGTAGTCGCTGCTTCAATATATGCAAACTTCCCGGTGTGTGAAAGCATGACTCCCAGAAACACCGGGTGGGGGATTCGGCTTTAATTACTCGCTTCCGCTAAAAATGCTTGAGTTATTTATAATGGTTATCCTTCTTCGGTGTGTGTGTGAGTGTGTGTGCCCTCCTGTGAGGAGCAGCTGGTCTCCTCACTCCTGTGCTGTGGGAATCAGACATTCCTATTGATCTCCATCTCCCATGGGAGCTGTGTATGTGTGCATGTGTGTGAGTGTGTGCCCACTTGCCCACCTCCCATCCTTTTTAACTGCGTACTGTAGCAGCACAGGACCTCAGCTCACTTTAGTTCTGTGTAACAGTGCCACCACCTGGTCACTACAGGAACTACAACTCATTTTTACTCCTTTAACAAACGTGCCGTAACCCAAACTCACAACTCATTTAGTGTTTATTAAAGTTCATTAATCATTCTCTCTCTCTCTTTGTCCATCTGTGTGTCTGTCTGTAGTGTGGTGGTTGTTTATTCCACAATAGGGAAGAAAATGTAAGGGTCACTGATCTTTACTTTCACTCCTTTCCATTAGAACATAAGAAGAAGTGATCTGCTGTAGAGTGTGTGACTTTATGTGTGTGTGTTGCAGGTGGCTGCGGGGTTGAAAGGAGAAAAAGGCGATCGGGTGAGTGCAAAAACACAAAATACAAACACAAATGTATGTGTGTGTGTGTGTAGTCAGACTTATATCAGCGGAATGTGTGATGTCACCACATGTGCCCAGACAGGCCTAGCACTGAGAGCCAATACCTGTCCACATAAACACTCCTACACACACACACACTGTACTTTGATGCTGCTTTAGACTAATATGATGCTGGCTGTGGACCAATCCACCAGCAAGCTGATATGCAGTCTTTAGTCGCTCCTCACCCAAAAACAATCATTCTCTTTTCCTTCCTCTCTCTCCATCTTAGGGTGATAGCTGTTCTGGCTCCCATTCAGGTCCAGTAAGTAACTTTTTTTTCCCACTGCGCCTCATGCCTTCCTTTGGCAAAAATAAGCATTGTCTCGTTTTTGGCATTTGGCATGCAGCACAGTATGAAGCTGAAAATTGGCCAATAAGTGCTCTGTGATAATACATGTCTGTAACCTCAGTGCACAGAGGGACCCAAAGGCCAGAAGGGAGAGAAGGGCGAGTCGGTGAGTGTCAATCTTTCGCTACAGGTTACAGCACCGCATCCCACTGCCTCCCAACCCCGCCAACCCTTCAGCTATTTGGTTTGATCCTTATTCAAAAACCTGTTTTAAAGCATCCAGTCGTGACATTAATAATGCAGTGGGAATGACTGTGTGCTTTGTATGTTTATTTACCCGTGAGCATGCATGAATTCATTAGTGCAAGTCTCTGTTAAAGCACCAGTGTCTTTCTACGTTTCATTTGCAGCATCTGTATTTACCTGCATGCCTGTGATTCTTAGGTTGTGTGTGTATGTGTGTGTGAGTGGAGCATATGGGTCCTGCTGGCAGTCCATACGGGTTGCTGACTGGTCACCGTTGTTTGCTATGCTCCACTGGTGTGTGTGTGATGTCTCTTTAGAGCCAGGTCATTGATCTGGGCCTTGTCTCCATTCCTCCTCTCCACAGGCGCTGCCTGGCAACTGGGGCGAAGCAGCAGGGTACAAGGTGAGAGGTTTAAGAAACTTTCAGTGATGAATAATGAAGATATGACCTTTTAATGTTAATCTAATTAATTTCTAACCCCTTATTATTTTAACTTGTCTCTGCACCTGCTGTCTCTGTTTATGTTTTTTTGGTTCTGTCTAGGGGGAAAAAGGTCAGAAGGGAGAGATCGGTGTACAGGGTCTCACAGGCACTCCAGGGAAAGATGTAAGTGTTTATACAAATTATTATTATTATTTGTCTTTTGCTTTCTTTAATTTTTTTTCTGGAGTTTCTGGAATATGAATCCATCCAAGCATAATCCTTTTAAGCATGGCATATGCATGAATGGATTACTGAACGCCCCTACTGGGCACAGGCTGAGGGGCCCAAAGTGTCAGGTGCCCCACGGGCCTTCAACTAAACTACAAAATGTCACTCAAAGAGACATGTGCCAAACAGGAAGAGAGTTGAAATGACCACAAAGAAATATAAAGCGACACAAAAGGACTCCAAAGACAGAATAACAACAAAAAGATGCAAAATGACCACAAAGAGACACAAAATGACTCCAAAGAGGCAAAAAATTACCAGAAAAAGACATAAAACAACTGCAAAGAGACACCACAGGACTACAAAAAAGGCCAAAGCAACCACACACAAAAATAACTTAAAAAAGACCAAAACAATTGCCAAATAACACAAAACAATGATAACAAAGACATGAAATTACTACAGAGACACAAAATAAACACAGAAAGACACAAAGTTGCTTCAAAGAGATGCAAAATACTCACAAAAAAGACACATAACAACTTTGAAGAGAATCAAAACGACTACAAAAAGGGGCAAAACAACCAAAACCTACAAAAAGGCAATTACACAGTGACACAAAATGACCACGGAGACATCGTAATGACCACAATGAGACACAAAAATACAACAAACTGAGGAGATCTTTGTGTTTCACTTCTTATTAGCAGACTTTTGCATGTCCGTGCCCATTGTCTCATAATCCACCCGAGCACATTTGCTTTTGAAGTCAGTTAGCTTGAAATGTATTTTTTTGTATCACAAAAGCTAAAGTGAGCATCCAGTCACAAACATACCCATACACCCACAGCCACACACACACATCCATGTGCACAGGCACTTTTATCAGGCTAAGAGCGGATATTCAGTAAACTTATACGGTATTACTCTTTAAGCCAAGACTCCCATTGATATCTGCTCTCCCCCCTCCTCTCTCCCGTGGCGTTAAGTCGGCCCGTTAATGCCTGTTAGATTAGGCTAGAGCAACAAAGCTTGCACAATCAATGCTGCCTCATTGACTGTGCTGTTCGTCTCTCACACAGGCAGCCGCCTATTCAGGAAGACTTAAACCTTTTAATCTTCCCTGTTCAGCGCAGTGATCCTGTAGACGCATGAAAAGTTTTGAGGAACAAATTACAACGTGTGTGTGCTCTGGGATATTCCCCCTGGTTTCCGGTATCAGACGGCACTCACATTTAGCTGTTCGCGAGGCTAAGTGCTTGTCGTGGACAGATGGATTTGGTGGAGGATAGATTTTCTTAAGCCTTCCATCCATCTGACATTGTGAATATGAATGTGCTTGTTGATGTGACTTGAATCAGGCAGCCAGAAAATATTGCATATGCACCGCTGAAGATAATACATCTTACAGACTCTGCAATTCTCCTTCTTTCCATTTCCAATTGTAAAATGTCAAAGAAATGAGGGAAATCAACAAGTGTCTTGAACAATTTATGAAGACGTTTTGGAGATAGATTTCTTTAGAGCTTGTTTGATTATTCTGCACTGACGCTGATGATGTCACTGACCTGATGGCTGTCACTTTCCTGTCTCTGTCACCATTTCCCAGGGTCGAGCGGGGTCCATCTGCGTAGTCGGCCCCAAGGGACAGAAGGTCGGTGTGCATTAAGTCTGGGAGTTTCTATCTAGCATCAGCCTGTCTGTCACATATATTCAGTTCAGTGCGGATTTAATAGAGTTGTGCTGAACTTGTTTTCCTAGGGTACCACAGGTATGGTGGGTCCTGAGGGGTTGGCTGGGGAGCCAGGGAGACCCGGATTCCCAGGTCCACCGGGAATTGGAAAGCCAGGGCTACCAGTGAGTGGGTTTTTAATTATTTGGGGGTTTTTTTCCTCAAAATAAAACCAACATTCTATTTCAGTTGCTGCAATGGCGTGCCAGAGCTTCAATGTGCATTGTTCGTGTTCAACAGGAATCATGGCAAAAAAAATAAAAAATATCGTTAGATCCTTTTGGAGATTTTTTTTCTTTTTGTCTTCTGTGATTATTTATCAGTTTTTTTCATGAAGAAAACAGTTAGTTGTTATTAGCCATACACAAGCAATCCTCTGGTGCCTTGGATTGAGTCTGTCAACCAATCAGAAGCTGCGTTCCTCACTTGTTGCCCAATTGGAGGCTATGTTTCTGACTGAGGGACAACTCTGATCTCAAATGCATTATGTAATTGAATAACATAAGAACAGCGTGTAAATTCTCCTTTGTGCATTTGTAAGTATTATAGTTGTGCACACCCAGGGTGCATTGATAGGATATACAACCCTGTTTTCAAAAAAGTTGGGACGCTGTAAAAAAGCGTAATGAAAACGGAGTGCAATGATTTGCAAAACCCTTGTGACCTACATTCAGTTGAATACAGTAGAAGAACAAGATGTATAATGCTCAGAGTGGGAATTTATTACACTGGTCTATATGACCTGAGAGGTTAAAATCCTCATAAATATCTGGTGCTTTGTTTTAGTTCCTTCAAAGCATCATCAGAACACGTTCAGTAAGGAGTCCTGTGCAGTTATTTGCATTATAAAAACCCAGACAGTCTCACAGAACGTCTTGGTGGTGCTCATGTTAAAGAAGTAGGATGGAATAAAGAGGCTCTTTTCGGATAGTGTTACTGATTATCTTAATGTTCTTATATTCTTCTTGGAAATAGTCTCCCTTTAACCAAAAAGTACTTTTATTAGACGTTGCTCTCAGAAGTGCTGCTTGGCAGGACTCCTTCTTTTGGTGCAGCGTTCTTTGCCCTTGACAGAAACCTAAGAGCATCTTCTGATGTGGAGTTTGAAAAGATTCATGGACTTTGTTTTCCTGTCAGGGCCTTCCTGGTGAGCCGGGTGGTTCCAAGGGAGACACGGTAAGTTCGCCATTTGACACATGATATTGGAAAAGCACCTATATATCATAGTATAAAAAAAAATGTTTTTAACATGATGGATGAGGTAGATCAACTCATCTAATTTGGGTGTGGGGGGAAACCACTGATCTAGACATTTACATCATTACTCCATTTGAAGGATTTCATGATCTTTTGTGGATGCAGAAATTATTGCAATTTAAAACCCCAAATGACATACTACACTAGCCAAACGTATTATGCATGTTGTGAGGATGGCTTCCACTGTAACTGTAATAATATTTTGAAGACAAATGCAGTGATTTGTATTAACAGGGAGATACAGGACCTCCGGGAACAGATGGATTGCCAGGAGATCCAGTGAGGCTCTTTTTAAACATTAATTGATATTCAGCAATGTATGCATTAGCTTCCATTATACAGTGTTCCAACTATGCTAATACATCCGTGTTTGACTGGGATTATGCTGTTTTCATAGGGACCAAGAGGACCAGGGGGGCCTAAAGGAGATAAGGTACATTGTAAACATTGTCTATAATCTTGTAATCTACATATCTGTGTGCTCTCTCATCCACATTTTGCATGTTTAAATCTTCAGGGTGACCCATGTGAAGTTTGCCCCGTGCTGCCTGCAGACATGGGTAATACGGTGGCTCTGCAGGGGAAGCCGGGCCCTAAAGGAGAGGCTGGATTCCCAGGAATAGGAGAGAGAGGACCGACTGTAAGTACAGCGGTTTGAATGTAATGTCAAACTGTAATGTATTCTGAACCTGCCCTGAGTGTTGAGTTTAACATTTTTACGATCTTGCCACATGTTTTATTAGGGAGTCGTAGACACAGTCTGAGCTGTAGCTGACGATTGAACCTTGAGCGCTTGTTTGATAGTGTATATATTTTATTTTTCTTATCATTCTCAGTGAAGCTATGGCGTTTATTTATACCTCGGGGTTGTATTTGCCCTTGTAATTCCCACAGCAGCTCAAGGAGAGAAAGCGTGATATGCTGTCAAAAGTTTATTCTCCAAGGCAAAGGTCATTTTGTTAATGCAACCTTCCGTGCATTGTGTTTCTCTCTCTCTGTTCTTTCTGCATCTTCCCACTTACCCCAGCAGGTGAAACAGGGACTGATTTGTAGGGGTAAAAAAAAAAAAAAAGGAATATAAATCTCGGGCCTTATGAGATTCTCTGTGCAACGATTTCCAATAATGCCGGCATCCATCTGTCATACCTGGTTAGGGCAGAGGGAGAAGGAGGTAGAGCGAGCGAGGGAGTGAGATATGACCTCGCTCTATCAAAGTTGAACTAACAATACTTCTGGCTCATCCCTGCTCCTCTCTTCTCTTCTCTTTCCCTAAATTTACCAGGGCCTGTCGGGTGCAGATGGCAAGGCAGGACAGAAGGTACAGAGTTCCCTCCTCATTCATTTACAGCTTATGGTTCATTCATATTCTGTGGAAGCGTGACCTATACACGCTCATCAGCATTCCTACACATTCAGATATGCTAACATCAGCAGTGCAGAGACTCTCTCTTAAAGCAGATGCAAGCAAACTAGCTGAACTAAACTCCAAAGAAGAGCCCAAAGTGCACGCTCACTCACACATACACACACACACACACACACTAAAAATGATTGTATGGTAAGTATGTATAGGAAAAGGTGGCCGTAGGTCACCAGTCTATTGGTTTGTAGACTGTAGGGTGTTTCAGGAATGAGTTCTTAAACCCCGGAAGTGAGTTAGCGTTTTAGTGGCATAGTGTCTATCCTCTTAAAACTCAATGAGGATTTGAATTGGTTTTTGGTTAAATGGTGTTTTTACGTGTCCTTAAAAAGGTGGTTGCTAACAAGTGGCTAAATGAGACTACAGCACTATAGCACTGGCTATCTTGCTTTACCTTTCATGTGAAAAGGGTCAAGTTTCCAAGACGAAAAAAACAGCAAAACCAAAAAAGAAGGACCACTCCATCTCTATCCTAATTTACCCTTTATCATGGGTAGACAATCTCAAGATAGCCATGCCCTCAAGCATAACCTGCTTTATCATCTAATTTACTGGGACCATGATTTACAAAATCAACAGTGTATTGAAGAACACTTGAAACAAGCAAGTGAGGCCATAAACTCATCAGAAAAATGTTTACTGAGTAATAAATCAAAGGGGAAGTAGGGTCATCATATCATAGACTTCCACACAACTTCCTTTTACCACCGGTGAAATCACCCCTTGCTGACCATGACAAAAAATTCAGGTTTAAGGGACTTTCCAGACCTGGACTTTGCCCATTGGTAAATCCAGACCCGCATGCAAATGAATGTGAAGTTGCTAAAGTCCACACACTCAAACTTCCCATTCAGACATTACTGATATACCCCATATCTGCCAGACTGAAACACTGTCTGCTTCCAATGCTGTCTCAAAATAAGCACATTCATCAGAGTAAGCTAATTTTCCACCTTGGATGTTTGTGTTTTTCTCTTTTGGCAGGGGGAACCAGGATCAAGTGGCGTCAAAGGAGAAAAGGTCAGCTTTTATTAGATTTGAGGTTCAACAAT
>CAFUXE010000671.1:381626-403949 GCA_903364295.1 Serranus cabrilla
TTTTTTTTTTTTGTGTCTGCAGGGTAGCGCAGGCAGCAAAGGAGCTGATGGTAAGCCGGTAAGTTCAGATTCAGTTCTTTGAAACAGAAAGTCTCGCTTCACATGCTGTTTCAGTGGTTTTGTCAAGTGAAATGTGTCCATGTGACAGGGGAAGCCTGGACCAAAGGGACCTGGTGGCAAGGATGGACAAAGAGGCTTAAAGGTAAGGGAACTAAAAAAGTTATTTTGATTTAGAATTTTGTTTTTTTTTAACGTTTTTTTAGGGTGATATTTCTGTTTTCACAATGACGCCACTTCACTTTAACATTCTATTTATTTATTTCTTTGACAGGGGGAGCAAGGTCTGCCTGGTCTTGGTCTTCCTGGCCTTAAGGGTGAGAGGGTAAGCACAGACCCATTCAGTTGGAGTATGTATTATTTTTTGCATCACTAAGCTAGATTGTCATGCAAACTAACCTTCCTCCCTGTCCTTCCCTCAGGGCGAGTGTGGTCTGTGTCAGCCGGCAGAGGTTGGTAGCGGACCTGCTGGCATCAAGCTGCCTGAAGGAGCAAGTGGCAAGCAAGGTGAACCAGGTCCTCCTGGACCACCTGGACCTCCAGGTCTTGGAGCTGAAGGCAAACAGGTAGATAAACAGATGAACAGGATGAAGCATGCAATTCAGGTGCGTTTGCAAATAATCCAACGCTGCAGGGTGCAGCTTGAATATGTATGCTTTACAATGTGACTGAAGTGAGACTATTAGGTATTAACATTTAGTTTCACTGATTTGTTGTTGCTGTCTTCATATGCTGTCCAGCTCCCTCGCCCTACGCTGCACTCCCTGGCTTATTGAGCCAATTTAAAATGCTGTGTGTTTCCCAATAGCAACTGACAATAAGTCGCACATTATGAATTTAAAACATGAAGCAAAACAACAACAGAAGTACTGTAGCTTAGCAGAATCATCATTTGACAAAATCCTTGACAGTTAAATCAAATGGTAGGAATTTACACTGCATAAACCACTACTGCCACAATGATATGTCTTTATTTGAATTAATGATAGAAATTAAATCATCTAAATGACACAAAACCAAGGCTGCTTCTTGTTATCCTATTTTGTTGCCATGGCGAAACACATTAAGCAGCATCTGGTTGAGCGAAAAGTTTGAGATGCTGAGAGATTTCAGCCCAAGGGCGAATCAGGCATGATGCTTATTGTGCAAATAGGATATGCAGGGATTCTCCTCTTACCGCAGAATTGTTACTAAGTGTAATAAATCTCTGTTGGCTTCTGTCACCACTCCCAATTACATGCCGTGTGCCTCTGCGGTTAGTTTATGTCAACAGTTATTTTTACCTGAACAAGGACGATAGAGGCTCGCACGATACTTTCAGATGACTGCAGGTGTTTGCGTGTATGGGTGCGTGTGTGCCTGCGCTACACACCTGTATGTGTATCATGTCCATTTGTACATCACTTTCTATTTGCTTACACAGGGCCCACCAGGACTTGCTGGTGCAAGAGGAGAAAAGGTAAGTTTCCAGTCAAGTTAATTATAGATCTTGTCCATAAAAACTGTTCTGTGTTCGTATTTTCACACACTGTGTAGTCCTTCAGTGACCCTGTGACAAATTCACACCACATTAAACTCTCTCTATGTCAGGTGAGAAATTAAAACCAACTAATCAATGTCTCTTGGGCATTCTGGAGGGTTTTTAAATAACTCATACCCCAACCAGACAACTTAAATAACCCGCTAGATAACCTGGAGGAGTTTGACTGTCTCTGAAGGCAACCCGTGACTTCAAATAGTCTGACGTTCTGAACTAATTTGACGTCTCCTGGGACCAAGGATGTCTGCAGGAATATCGCCGCACATGGTATGGACTAATATTTCAAAGGAGCTCAGGCACTCTACTTTATTTAAGGTCACCAAGTCTGTCTGTTGGAACGTTCACATCAGTTTACCCCAAAAAACTAGGAAATAAATCTGCCATCAGCCGAGACAAGCTACTTTGAATTACCTTGAAGCTCTCCCACAATCACTTTGCTCGGACTTCAAAGCAGCGGCCCGGCCAACAGAGGATTTTTAAGGCTGATACTATTATCAGTGTTTGACGGTTGAATAAATCAAATAATAAAACACACAAATTCCAACCAGCCAATTATAATAAAAGTGAGGCTTTAGTTTTATATCAACAACTAAGCTACAGAATAGATTGCAGAGAAAATTGATGGTACCCCGTGGAGTTTTCTTAGAAACAAACAAAAGTTATGATTATGTTCAATGTTTCCTACCAGAACACTTTGACGTCTAACAAACGAGTACATTTCTTCCTCATAAAACATTTGCAAAGTTGATGTTTTGAATATTTTAAATTCTGCACTATTTAAAAGTGTACTTGCTAGCAGTCTTTTTCTTAACAACCTTTGTTTTTCAACCAACTGCTGATTATCAGAATATGGTACATCTAGAGGCGTCCATCAGCAAAACATTGCTTCATAGCGCCATTAGCAGTGGTCAAAAACTAAAAACCTCGGTTCTACTTCCAAGCAAACCCATACACGGACAACTCAGACACAATGGACACATAGTAGTTCTGTTTATGCTACTTTTCTGTAGTCTGTTTGGAGGATGCGTTCCACACATGTGCAGCAGAATGCCATGCTACTAGCAAAAATGCTGCTCTGGTGACAGAAATGAAGCTAATAAAATTGCAATGGCAATGTACTTTCCTTCGCTCTGACATATATAATCAATTGTACTAATTTATTATCATATTTTACTGTTACCAGGGTGTAGATGGAGATCAAGGAGATAGCGGGCTGGACGGAGCTCCTGGAGTCCCAGGACTGCCTGGAGAGCCTGGTCGGGACGGATTGATTGGTTTGAAGGGAGAAAAGGTACAGAGCATCTGAACTGTAAAGTCAGATCAACTTTGCTGCATTTTATTTAGCATCTGCTGACATTTACATTACATTTACGGAATAAAAAGTAGCAGCAATATAATACAGGTTGTTTGAGTTTAGGTGGATTGGCTGTTGTCTCTGACAACATATTAGAGTTGATATCTCACTCTTTTGGAGCAGTGAGGATTTCCAGTGGTTAAAAATAGACATCGTTTTAAACGTTGATTTTGATCTGTGATTTTCCCAGAGGTCTCTGGATCATGTTCTGGATTTGTTGTGTTTTCTCAGGGTGATGCTTGTACCAGCTGTCCTTCTGTGGGCACTGCAGTGGGGGATGGTGTGCCTGTACAAGGCCCCAAAGGAGAGAGAGGCGAGCCTGGTGCTCCCGGAGAAGGGAAGCCTGGCAGAAATGTAAGAGGAATTGCGTATTTATTTCTGTATGTATAATATGCATTTGTTAAAGTATTATACTCTCCTTAATAGGAAAATTGCTGAATATCCTCTTACATGTTGTCTCTCCAGGGAAAACCAGGCTTACCAGGTGTGCAGGGGCCTGCCGGTCCCAAAGGCAACAAGGTGTGAATTTCCATTGATTGTATTATCATGTTTATAAATATCTATGCAGAGGAGTTCGTCTGAGCATGTGTCACTGATAGATTCTAATCTGTGTTGTCTTGTGCCCCCTGTAGGGAGACGATGGAGTTGCAGGAGTTGGCCTTCCAGGACCACAAGTAAGACTGATGTCCTTAAAAAAAACACTTCTGGAGTCTAATGTGGACAGCTGATGCAGCGCTGTCATACAAAACATACACAAAGCTGCTAGGTGGATGTGGTCCTGCTGTGATCTCAGTAATGAACATCATGATATCAGCATTTTGCTGCCTCTTAGATCTAATGATTAATCCATGATACAGTTGTAAATAACCATCTAAAAATAACCACCCTCATTCACTGTGGAATCTTTATTGCTTTGCTGACATGGGGAGCAGTGAAACATCTTGTACAGTCAGGCCTCCTCACCCAAATCGACACTTTTTGTTTCCTCGACAGACCATCTGAACCCTCTGTCTTTCTTTCTGTTGTGTCTTTTTCATTATGTCATAGGGTGAAGAGGGACCAAGAGGACTCCCAGGACCTGTAGTAAGTTAAACTCATACTTTCTTTCTTTTCTACACTATATAATCACATTCGTGTCTGACCTGTGTGCTTTTTGCAGGGACCTGCTGGAGCCAGAGGACTGACTGGATCTGTTGGCCCTGCAGGGGAAAAGGTAGCATAACGCTGTTTTTTCAGTCAGATGTATGGAGGTGTAATGCATTCACTTGCAGAAAGTATTTATCTTGTTTTTCTGTATCAATAACTATTTAGAAGTCTGAGAAAAGTTTTCTTGGAAAAAGGCCCTGTTTAGTGTAATAATTTTCTCAGGATTATATAAAAATGTAATCTTGGAAAAATATGTGCCCTGTTTTTCTCTGAACTAATAAGCTAATTGTCTCAGAAATTGTAAAAAAGAAAAAAAAAATTCTTAGAAAACAACCCTGCAGATGTTTTTCTGAATTAATGAGGTAATTTTCAGAGTTTGTTTAATTAATAAAGAAAATAATAGGGCTAACATTTTTTTGTCCACATACACTTTTCTCAAGTTTCTGAGATAATTATGAAACAAATTCAGAAAAATGTGTTTGCATTACGCTTCCTCACAAATGTATCTCAGAAACAATGAAACCATGTGACCATGTTCCCTGTTCATAGGGCTCCACGGGAGAAGCTGGGCTTCCAGGACCACAGGGGCCTGAGGGCATGGGAGTAGCAGGGCCCGCGGTAGGACATAAATACATCTTTTTGCATGTGCATATGAGCATATAATGTCATGCGGCTGTATTGTCACTGTTTCCTATTTACTTCTTTATGCACAGGGTAGAGATGGAGTCCCCGGGTCTCACGGAGCTGATGGCAGACATGTGAGTCGTCTTGTTCCAGAATTTGCATGTTTTGTACATGTGCATTAACAATTTGAAGAGATGTTAAAGAAATTCAAGTAGCAAACTTGGGTTGTTGCATCAGTGTTAGCGTCTGTTAGGAGTTTTAATTTTCTTTGAGCTTCTTTGGGAATTGTCCTTGATTTAGGCATCATTTGTAACCAAGGATGTCTGCCTCGATCCATAACAGAGGCAATGTCTGCTCCCATCTCATCCTCTGTCCCCTGATCTACGCTCAGCTCACTGCCCCGTGAGCTTTCTTCTGGAACAACAAAGCAAGTAGTAACTAAGCGCTTGTGTGTGTGTCTGTGTGTTTGTGTGTGTGTGTGTGTGTGCTGTCTCCTTCTTTTGCAGGGACTTGATGGAGCTAAGGGGGACAAGGTAAGTCTACCGTTTTGTTTGGATGAAGGGATCTGGAGGGGGCTGAATATAAGGGGGTGGAACAGATGGTAATCACAGGAGATGGTTCCCGTCATCTCACGCGCACACACACACACATACGCTCACACACACATGCACGCCTGCCTCGGGCCACAGATAGAGTAGCAGCGGAGGTGACGAGTGTACTGTTGCTGGCAGACAAGAGGAGTTTCGGGGCCTTAAGAGGGAGAGTGTGTGGGACTATTAATTACCGCATTCATCAGAGCCACCAGTCCAGACTGTCACTGAGAGGGTGGGAGAGATGAAGAGGCGGTGGAGGCAGTGCTTAAGGGTCGGGAGGGGTGTGAGATGTGGGACAGGAGCCCACAGTGAAAGAGGAAAAAGTAAAAAACAATAGGAGAGAGAATGAGCAAAACAGGTAAAATTCTGAAACTTATCAGAAACTTTATGATTTAGTGTATTCCATCCAGGACAGTTTAGTGCTTCACATATAACATTTTATATATTATGTCAAGTAATTGTTAATGATTTGTAAACATTTGAGAAAGCATTCGTAAGACATCTAGAAACAAATAGAAAAGATATTTGTCTCAATCTTAATGCTTAATAATGTGTGTGGTCATACTTAGAGCCACAGTAATAAAGTAGTTGGCTGGTAGTCTCAGCTAATATTACATCAGAAATATATCTGTACTATATTGGTATTGGTGTACATGTTTGTACTATATAACAATATGAAAACTTGTTTTTTTTCAGAATATAATACATAAAGACATATTTTACGCATTTAAAAATTGCATCATAACACTGTTTGTCCAGCAGGGCATGCTCTGACATTAATGTGGCGCCTCTCAACAATATTAACTCTATAGTGGTAAACTACACAGATAAATTACAAAAATCTCGAAAATTATGTATATTCAGATTTTAAAACTAAAAACAAAATCTATAACTATTGGCTTAAAAAATCCAATATCAGTCAGGCTAATTATAAAAACCTGTTCAAGGGTTAATACATACTTTGCAAAGCATCTATTTAGAAAGTTAATACTTCGTCGATGTTTAATCATTGTTTTGTTAATCATCTGTTAACATTATTTGATTTGATTTGTTTATTAAAAAGTGGCAGCAAATAATAAATAATTATAACAACATTAGAATAGATATCCAAATTATGTTCATAGGGGGTTTACAAATGATGTAGTCATTTTTAACAAATATTTAATATAGCATAGAAAATGGTTACAAAATATAAATTATAGCAATACTAATAATAGGCAAACATATAGTAAAATAACTATTGCTAATAATGGTTGTTATGAAGTCTAACCTAAAACCCTGACTCGGATATTAGAGGCTCTTTTATTACAGATGTGAAATTAAATGCACATTTATTTGCATCATAGTACAATACATTCATTGTATTCTTACATGGTATAAAGCTTTTTTAGATCAAATTAATGTAATGCAACACTGCAAGTAAGTAGTTTTTAAAAAAACAAAAAAACAAAGTTCCTAGCTGTTCAGCCCTGCAGTTTAAGGAGTCTTTGTGATGCACAAGATTTCAGGACTTAGCAAAACTGCACATAAGAGTCCTGAAAGCTCAAAGAGCTCTGACTTTCTCACAATAACTAGAGTTTTAATGTTGAATGAAGACTCCTTTTGCAGCATGTGTGTAAAATTTAGCAAGAGTTTCACTTCAGCTTATTTTAAAACAGTCTTTTTTGATGTATATTTCAGGGTGAACCGGGGGAGTGCAACTGCATAATCCCTGTGCACTCGGGCGTAGGTGGACCTGTGAGTACACGCTTGCACCCACACACACACACTCACACACATTAAAATAAACACATGTAGATGTGCAATTAGTTTAATCTAGAGAATTGTTGCCTCGCAACAGGAGTCTGAATACATATTGATTTTTTAAACACACACTCAGGGGGTTTATTACGACTCCACAGGGGGCTTATTGAGAAAAACGTACATTCATGTTCACTTATTTCCACTCTGGAGCTTCCTGTGCTTTGGCATTTGTTGTATCATTCTTATTTTCACACTGTGCACTTTCAGTATATTTCGCAAGCATGAGTGCTGCTCTGATTTTGCCTTCTTTTGCCTTCCAGGGAGCCCCGGGAACTCCAATAAACACGTGGCAGCCCGGGCCTCAGGTCTGATCTGTCAGCTGATAACTTGGGCTTCATCTGCAAGCTTTGCTTCTGTTGTAACCTTGCAAAGATTGTTTTGAAAAATCACAGAACTTTTCATTTGCATTTGACTATGATTGTGTAATCTCATTTGTGGCCTTGTTTTTATGTGTTGTAGGGCCCACCAGGACCTCCCGGCCCACCTGGTCCACCTGGGCCTCAGGGTGTTCATGGAATCGAAGGACCACAGGTAAGAGAAAGGGGCAGTAGGATGGTGAGGCTCCATCAGCTTGGATTTTAAACTACAAGCTACTTCTTATAGGCTTTCAGCTTGGGCAACTGGGGACTTAAGAAAGGCTTTGACATGCTTTGCAACTTAATGGGATTATAAAGTTCATAATATGCATGTAGGAAATTGAGCAACATTATATACTGAATGTGTGCAATATCTTGGTTTAAAATAGGCTTCAATAATAATCAGGATCAAAAGATAAATGCACTAACACATCCAGTGCTTCAAGCTTTAACCCATGTGGGAAGCAACTGAGCAGCTTTGGGAATGTCCGTCAAGACATGAACAGTTATTTGAAGGTCTGAAGTATAAAAAAAAAAATGCTAATTTTAAGAACCAATTTATCCCATTTCTAAAGTTTATCATTTGAGCAGACCTTCAAATAAGGCCTTACTGTGTTGCAAGAGTCAGAGGTGTAAGAAGGACTTTTTAAGTGGTGATGGACGAGGTCATGTCTTTGACAAGGGTGCATTTGTAAGAATGGCTGAATGCAAAATAGCAAGTTTCATGAGACTCTCAGAAGAAGGATCGGGTTAGATCATTTTGACGGTAACCTCTTGACCCTTGGTGGAGATGGGAGTGGCTAGCCCTTGATTGGCAACAAACCAGTACAACCTCAGTTCCTTCTTTCAGGGTATCCCTGGAAGCGACGGGGTACCAGGGAAACCGGGTTTGCCTGGATACGTAAGTAAAACTAGACAGCAAAGGAGGAGAGGTGGCTCTTATCTACTGATTTGAAATAATTGAAATAATTCAAAAGCACAAAATGAATGCATTTATCAGCAAGAAGTATTCATCAGCAGAAGGTCCGGTACTTCAATGTTTGCTTATTCGATTTTATTTTATTGAAGAAAATATCCTTTTTAAAGGAACAAAGTAATACAAGGTAACATTTGGCACACATTTGACCCATATATGGAAACCGTTCATAACAATTATGTTGTGTTACGTGTTAACACCAAATTCATGATTTTATTCACGTGGGATCAAAGAATCATGCCTTCTAACAATTTTGTTGTTCCGACCCTGAGGAGTGTTTTGCACTGTCGCAGTGTTATACACATGGTTAGCATGGTGATATGGGCGCAGTTTGATTAGGTTTAGGCAAAACTACTTGGTTAAGTTTTTGGAAAGGTCATGATTTTGGCTAGTGATGTCCAAATGAAGCTTTATGGACTTGTTTGACTATACTGGATGGTGCTATTGGTATAAATCAAAAGACTTAAGGAACTGCATTTGAGCATGTGCTGCTGTAGTACTGTTAAGGGATGCTTCTGATCCCAGACAAGGAGCAGAAAAAGTTTGGTTTATGTTGCACAATATTATGTTGAAATCTATTTAGGAATAACTCTGGGAGTGGACATAAGGCTTGTGCTTAAGCCTGCATATTTCATGGGGACTGAGATTTATAACTGGAATTTTACAAACACTACATATGCATATTCGGCCTGTTGTGCATCTGGCCTCAGATCTGTTGGTAAAATCAGAAGGTCTCATGTGTCCAAAGCCAGTTTACTGAAAGTAAGGGCAGCATCAAAGTGGGAAAATGAGGGGGAGTGCTGCACAGTTATCCGTGGATTCTCACCATGTACAGTGTCAGTGTTTGTTTCGTTGTAGTGCAAGCTCTGACCCAATGCAAAACTGTTAAATACTCACACCCACTACAGTGGTACCGTGTGAAACCATGTTTCCATTGTCTTAATTTTGGCAGATAATCGCAGGAATGCCTGTTTTTCTTCCATGGTTCTGCAGGTGTTATGTCACACTCACACAGAGTAGCAGCATTGCTCTCCAAAGCCTCACAGATTGCCTTGTCTTAACAGTATGCTGCCAGAGAAATCACAAAGTTAGCAATTTGAAAATCCCTTTAAGTGTGGCAGAAGTGGACATTGCGCAGTGACATATAATTACAGAGAACCTTCCTTTTGAGCAAGTCTGTTAACGCACAAAGCCTTGTGCCTGTTAAACAGCCAATAGCATGCAGCATAAAATAGCCTTTCCAGCTAATGGCTCCAGGTTGAACAATGTAAAATGGGTTTGTAATGACTTTGAAACCAGGCCAGGTGCTATTGACAGACTCCCTCAGTGGAAAGGGTCCCACTGCTTTGATGGGGCGCCGACTGCCTTTCATAATAAATGTGATTGTGGAGTGAGCAGTTTTATTTCAGAACTCAGTATAAACAGACAGTCTCACTCCACTGTGGCATTTGTGTGTTTTGCACATATCTAGCATGTGCGTTTGTTTGTGTGTGTATGTACAGTATGTGTGGGCAGAGCCGGTTATGAGTGTCTGTCCTGCTTACTTGGTGCCATATTCTACTCTTTTAATTTCAAACTTTTCAGGTGCAGACTTGAGCTCTCAGCAGACTTTAATTACAGCTTCACACCCATAATCTCAAATGGGTGCTGAAGGTTCTTGGTATTCTGGTGTGTATCTGCTATTGTATTGTCTAGCTGTCACATTTCTGTGACTTTATTCGGATGTGGGGCTTTTTGGGGACATAAACAAAACCTTTTGTTGACATGAGTAAAATTTTTCATACCAAAAACTACATTGATCCTGCAACAAAAATGGTTCAATGTTTTGCAGTAAAAGTCTAATGAGCATAGACCACTGTATTAAAAGTGAAAATCAGTAATCATGAAGGACAAAGGGAAAAACATAGACTAAATACATGAAGACAGGTGGGTAAACCCACGAGGGCAGTCAATTAAGACATCCACACACAGAACAAGATGGGACATTTGCAATATAACTTGGTGTCTGTGGCGAAATTCCTGGGAAAAATAAGTGACACACAGTAAGTAACACGTTTTCCATTGCCCAGCAGTGGTTGGTCCTCTAAAAAGTGTAGTTCTGAACTCATTTGTATGTGAAACTGCCTTGAACGTGAAGACTTACTATGACTGAACAAATTAGATAAGAGCAATAACTACTGACAACAAACTGAACAGGCCTCTTGGATGAGGGGTGAAAAGCCCTGAATTCTCCAACCCCAGTACTGTATTTTGTTTTGACATTGTACTGAATGAGATGGTTCACAGACATATTGCTTGGAAAGGTTGTGACACTTTGTACCAGTTTTTTTCTTCATCTTTCTTTTTTTGCAGCTTTGGGTGAAACTGAAGTGTTTCCCATTTAGTGTGTGATTTTGACAGACAAATTCAGATATCGGATAAGTATACTTGATTTTGTGACTTGGCAGGCAGCACTTTACTGGTTTATCATCTACAGTAAGTTACACAAAATTGGGAAAAAATGCAATCATGAACCCTACTTTATTACAACGCTGTTTGGAGAAGAACGTTGGGAAACTTTCTTTGGTTTTGATGATTTTGATCATCAGGGATTCCCTTTATTATTGTATTTGATGCCAAAAAAAGACTATTAATTTTTTTTTATGTTTCCCCACTATTTCTGTAGGGCGGTGGTGGACCAAACCAGCTGCCTCGAGACAACCCTGATGTGGATGACGCTGTAAGTTTATGAGTTAAAAAATGCACTTTGGGGAATGGACTTTTATAGTTTACTGTTGCTTAGCCAGGTTTTTGGCATGAAAACTATTGATAAGTGTTTGTGCTGTATCTGTGTTCTACAACACAGGCGGGCTGTGAAGACGGGAATTGTTCCCAAGGATTACCAGGGGTGCCAGGCACAACTGGAGGAAAGGCAGAAAAAGTAGATGATGGCAAGCCTGGTGTCAACCCTGTTGACGGCTGTGACAAGGTGAGACTGAGGGGAGTTTCTTGCCAATTCTTTGTATCCAGAATCAACTGAAATGTCACTAATAGTACAGCTGCTGTTTTTTTGTTGTGCTTTTCTGATTGTAGAATGGCAAACCTTCATTTTGCCATCATTTCAAGTTTACATGGCTTGGTGTGAGCAGATATCAGTGTGACATAAGACAGCGCCAGCATTAGGGCAGATAACTTATTCTCTTTTCTGCTTCCAGTGTTTGGAGAAACTGCGCAGGGACCAGGCAACACAACCGATGGTCAGTGGAGATCTTTGTCATATTCTTAGCACAAACTCACAGAGACACATGTGCATATTTCCGACTGATTAATGTCTTTGCCTTGTCATAGGATGACCGACGAGGAACACCAGGAATTCCAGGAACGCCTGGATCACAAGGAGTCAGAGGGGAGCCAGTGAGTCTGTGTTTTTTCATATGCATGCTGTTGATGAGATACTTTTCCAGGTTACCTGCCAAAATTAATAACAGAATTCAGAATCACCTTGATTTCTTTTTAATCTCTGTTACAGGGTATACCAGGAGATAGAGGTCAAGCTGGAATCCCAGGAGCCTTGGTTAGATTCAACAACATAAATTACTCCTTCCAAACAGCTCAACTTTAACTCCTATGGAGCTTATTTACAGCACATAAACCTGAATATTTTGACATGGTTTAGTTTTAGACACATATTTTCCTGCTAATGGCAAGACCAAAAAGCTGAAAAAGGTGGACTCTTATTCTGTAATCCTTATCTACTGTGTGGATGTGCCAATATAATTTCTTTTCCCAGTTCTTTGATGATTTTTCCAACTTGCCACTCTGAAAACTCTGTTATCAACCAAAAATGTGTGATAACTATAAAGTGCATTCTAATCACTTATATTAGTTAGTCAGGACTTCTGAGATGGAAGACACTCAATTTATTCCTCTATATATTAAAATAACATTAGAACAGCACTGCTAGGTTTATGTCTCACAGCTTTATATTTGAAGTGACTTGAGAGGAGCTTGTGTTTGACACGCTCCATGATTTCACAGAGCCCCCTACTGGTGTCAGTGAAAATACACAGAAACCTCTTTTCACAGCAGGTGTTACTTGACTTTATTTTCATGGCTCACTTTGTCTTGTCTCTGATGTTCCTTTCACTGTTTTCTGTCCACAGGGACCTCCTGGTTTCCCAGGTCCTCAGGGCCCATCTGGTTTACCTGTAAGTTTTATTCATTTTGTGCAATCTGACTGTGAGAAATCTTTGCAGGTCAGCTATTAATTAAAAATGGATACAGTGTTTCCAGTATTACAAAACACAATACCCTCAAGTGTAGCGATCTTTTCTCAGGCACATCCAAGAAAATATTTTAATAGGAAATATGGAATTCTGCATCATCATCAGTGTACAAAAAGGAAATCCACTGGGAACCACCATTACATACAGTAACAGTTTTTCATTCATTCAGCTTAGGTGGTGCTCAGAGCTGCTTGGGTGCTGCATCTAAACCTTATAATGGTAGGGAAAACCCTGTAGATGTATCAAATAGCAAAATAGTTAAACTACACCACAAAATTAAACCGCAACTTTCCACTTCTGATTTCAGTATCTTCATCTAATCAACTCGCCTCTCTCTGTTTGGCTGTTTCAAAAACAGATCATCTCATTTTTAACTCAAGCAGCCCTGATTATGTCATCTCCCCGCCCTCCCCGCCTCTCTTTGTGGCTCTTTAATGAAAGTTATTTCAGATGAGGAAACGATTTGGTTGTCTCTTTCTCCAGTTGTTCAATTATTCCCCCGTCTAAGTGATGGAGAGCGGGCCTGCTGCGCAGACGGAGCCCTCCCCCACTTGCACCTCATACGGATTTATTGTTTTCAGAGAATAGAGATGCTAAATGGATGAGCTGTGTGAGCTCTGCATGGAATCCATTTGCAGCGTAGTAGCACTTTACAGCAGGTGTTAGTCTCCGCTGTGTGCAGTGGTGGATCTGTTTACACTGTGTGTGAGGGAGAGAAGTGTGACCCTGCTGCTGAATAAATTACTCATATTCAGTGGTGAGGAAGTTACTCACAATGATGAGCTACTAATTAGTTTCTCCTCACTATGATCAATTACTAATTACTGTCTCTAGATTACAATCCTCGATAATCACTCTAATAACCAATATCTCACAGTAATATTCGTACTATTTTTTTTCTCTGATGATTCACATTAATACACAGTTAGCTAAACAGCTAATTATCACTCTCAGATGCCACTTTTTAAAGGCGCCCAGCTTCAGTTGACATCCTTTTATTCACCCTTATTTTTCTTTTTTGTTCCAGCATTCATCTGTCTTCCACTTACAGCAACTGTTGCCAGGCAACCGATCACACTCGCACATGCATATTAATGTTTACGTCAAACAGTGTTCAATATTCACTTAAAAGGTGTGCATTAAAGAAGTAGTCAGTTTTGTTTGATCGCAATCTTTTGCTGCCTAGTAAAACATTAACCCCATATATTGCTTGTTTGATTGATTTCTTAAAGAGATAACTCACTTAATGAACTCTGCAGCTTTTGTAGAATTTGATTTGAATCTGCAACTCAATAAATGAGCAAGGGAAACGACATTCTATCATTTATGGGGGAAAAAAATAAAAAAATCATCGAGCAAGGCCAAGCAGGCAATGTTCAGCCTCCAGATATCACAGACCTGAATCACCATCCTGAGGCCTGATAGAGGTGTGGAGCAGAGGACAAAATCAAACGTAGGCACTCCCAAAGGGACACGGCACAGGCCAGTTAGCTGTTTCCTCTCTTTGATATTGACTCGCCTTGTCCTTGGCTCATTTCCACCGGGGGAGCATACATATCACATCCTCTCCTTCATTTTCTAATCATTCCTCACTCCTGTCATTCCCAGGGTCAGCAGGGTGAACGAGGGTCACCTGGCCTCTCAGGATTGAAGGGCGAGCAGGTAAGTATCTGCCAATCAATTTCCCCCTGAAATCGGAACATGTAGAAAAATAATTTCTTTCCAGGTTTGATTGATTGTCTGATCTTCACCTCAGGGCCCGCCTGGGACGTCCGGGTATCCAGGAGCCATGGGGCCTCCTGGGCTGCCTGTAAGTTACTCTCACCTGCCTCATTATAAGGAAAGTATGGGATTGGCATTGATTAACTGTCTATATGTATTTGTCAGGGCCTGAAGGGCGAGCGTGGAAGCCCAGGAAGCGATGGTCTGAAAGGAGAACCAGTAAGCCGTTAACACTATCAGTGTTTTATACTACACCATGAATCTGCAGCTAGTGTTGCACGCTAATATGTCCCTCCCCTCTGCAGGGTGCTGCTGGTACCCCTGGGTACCAAGGACAGGCTGGTGCACCGGTCAGTATTTCATTGTACACTTTGCTAAGCAATATTTAGAGCCTGGCCTCCTCATTTATCATTACAAGCTGTAATAACAGAGTAATATGAGCCAATCTGTGTCTGTAGGGCATTAAGGGAGAGACGGGACCAGCTGGGCCTGCTGGTGCCAAAGGGGATCAGGTATGTATACCACATACACTCATATTAGGGGTGTCACGATTTCAGTTCTAAATCAAAAGTGGTGGAAATGTGCTTTCCATTACGAAATTTAGAGACTGAAGCAATCTGTGGAGCCCCAAACAATGCTCAGCGAAATGTTTGGCAGTTTCCCCTGGAATAAACACAACATATGTTTTCTCTTACCTGTATTGATATTTGTCAAACTCAGCATTTTCCCTGATTTTATTATTTATAAAGACTTTGGTAGGCCTACATGCATTTGGTGTTGGTTTTGGGGGTCCTCTCCAAAGAAAATTCTTGGATGTGGATTGTCATCAGTAACCGGCCACTGCAGTAAAGCACATGGGCACCAACAGGGACATCATAGTGCATTCAGGTGCACCTCATAAATCAAGCTGCTGTTGTGCAGTGCTCTTCTGCTATCTAGTGGCTCTTCTTTTTGTTGTTTAACTGTTTGTCGTCATAACATTTAAAGTATTTTAAAATTGTTTTAATTTGACCATATGGACTTAGTATGGTACTTTCCAAACAAATATGGCAGCTTTATCACGCCTGATAACATGTAGCATATCTTTTTAAGGTGTAATTTAATGGAAGTTTTTGGGTACTCAAACAAATGATCTCTTGATTTTTCTAAATCAAATTGATAGTCTATCTGGAGAATTGTGACACCCTTAATACAGATAATAAGATGTGACAGTAAGAAACAAAAGCCATATTCATATGTTATTCTTTTTATTTCAAGGGTTTCGCTGGACCACCAGGTTTCCCAGGACCACCAGTATGTAATTGTTTAACTCCTTTATGGCACAAAGTCTTGTGTTTGTATTAGTTGTAGTGACTTTATATGTTATTGTTTGTATTTGTAGGGAGGACCAGGTCCTGCTGGCAAACCTGGAAGGGAAGGCACCTCTGGGCTCAAGGGTGAAAAAGTGAGTACAAATCACAAATTTAACTAAATATGGGTGTACATTTTATCATGTGTTTTACTGAAAATCCCTTCCTTCAAAGGGCAATGATGGTTCTCAAGGCTCTCAGGGACCAACTGGACCCTCAGGCTCACCAGGCTCGCCTGGGTTGATGGTATATTGTTATATGTTATATTATAAGGTTGACACATTTAGTGAACTGTATAATATTCAGGATCCTCATTTGCACTCTGTGTCTATGTCTACAATGAAAGGGCCCCCCTGGCATTGAGGGATTGGATGGAAAAGATGGGAAACCAGGGCTGCGGGTAAGTTACACAGAGGCCTGCCCACGCGCAAGCAGAATATTCAATATTCAAACACACACTGAGGTCATGCCGTAGTTGGTGTCGATAACTAGATGCATATTACTGTTCAGCGTTGACCTATTTGTGTTGTTGTCAGGGGGAGGCCGGCCCTCCAGGCCCAGTAGGACCAAGAGGAATCCCAGTAAGTATCACCTCTAACATCTACACGACCTAATTCAATCTCTTTCTATCCAGGCAGAAAACAACATGAATTACGCATGGACATTATACCGTGTATATCCTGAACATTAAATGCTGTCATAACCAGATCTTGATATGGAAAATAATGCATTTTTTATTTCTTACTTGTAGCCTTTTGATGTGCTGTGTTATGTGTTGGGAAAGCATGCATTTAGAGTTAGACAGCTGCAAATAAAGAGTTTTCCTCTAGCACCACCATGAGGTACAAATAAGTGTTTCTCAATTGTGTCAGCAATGAAATTAAGTAGAGACACTGATGCCTCCATCAGAATTAATTGTATTAATTTACTTATCCTTTAACCTTTCCTCTAGCGCCATCATCAGGTCAGATTTTAATTGGTCCGGTTCTATAGATTATAACTAAATACCTGCAAAATTGCCGCTGAGACGTTTTTTGTTGACTACCATTTTGGGTTTGGTATTTTGGCTGTCTCCACATTGCTTTTTTTCCTTTTACATCCAATGAAGCCGCCCCCTGCTGGCCATTAGAAAGAGTGCAGGTTTAAGGCCCTTTTGCATTGGCTTAACTTTTCAGGCCTGGATATTTCCCCTTGGGACAGTCTGAATACAGCCTCACAGAGCTGTGAATGTAGACTGTTATTCAAAACAAAAAAACATGGAATCTATAGAGAAATATGTAAATGTGTTTTTCCCAAACATTCAAATCACCAATGCCCTCTGTATTTTTCACATGCAGCAGCTTGTTTTGGTAGATAAAATCTGATCGGCATTATTATACATGGCTTTGGAATTGTATTGCCATGGCTCACCTTGAGTCTCACAAACAGCAAACTAGTATGCAAATCAGCCTGCATGACTAAACCTTCATCGAAAACCTATCCAAAGCTCTTAATGGTAAGATGGATTGTCAACGATGGCTGGATTTTCTTGTGCTCTTAAGACTGTGACTTGCATTCTGGATTAAAAATGAATGCATATGTATAGAAAAGTTTCAAGACGGGTTTGATCATCTTGGTTCTTGACTTCCGTGTAGGTAGTCAAATGAATGTGGACTGTGACTCATGTATGTGCAATCATTACTGTGCATTGTTAATTTTGTAGATGTCACAGGAGATGAGAGGAACTTCTAAGTTTCCTATCTTCCTCTAAGATCTCTTAAGATCTTTATGTCTTGTTCCCTGACACAGCAGATAGTCAGTCAGTGTAGTCAGCTTTAGTGAAGAAGCGAGTAACTGCCTCTCAGCCTATCTCCCTTCTTTTTCTTTTTTATTTCTCTCGCTCACTCCCTGTATCTTAGTTTGTGTTCTACCCAAGAGCAGGTGTTCAGGATTTCAAAGACACGTCTGCCTGTTCTTTGGCAGCCTCGACTTTGTGAATTTTGATACTGTACCAATCTCATTCTCTTTGATGTCTCTCCTCAGGGATTCAAAGGGAAAACTGGCCATGCTGGCTTCCCCGGACAGAAGGTTAGCCAACAACTCATTGCTTTACCATCACACTATGTCTGTCTGTTTGTCTGTTTACCATTGCTGTCTGTTGCTTGCATATTAGGCCAAGTTGTTTGATCAAACTGATAATTATGTCATGACACAAGTCAGTGTATTGTTACTGTGCGACCTCATTATTTTGAGTCTGCACTTGTAGCAGAAAGATCATTCCACTCACGCATCCTTCATCACCCTTTCATTACTTTCATTCTTCCAGGGTGAAGCTGGACCTTCTGGTCCACCTGGACCACCAGGCAGG
Source organism: Serranus cabrilla (assembly GCA_903364295.1). NCBI lineage: Eukaryota > Metazoa > Chordata > Actinopteri > Perciformes > Serranidae > Serranus > Serranus cabrilla. Next base: position 399,759 of record CAFUXE010000671.1, read on the forward strand.
ATGGGACACGATGTGAGTATCTTTGCATTCTGTCATTATCCCGAGTGCATTTGGATAAAGATCAAAGTGCACATCGAAGGTCTGTGCACCCAAGTACAAAGCGAGAGTATAAAAATCATCGTCAGTGTGACCCTGGGATCTCTAAAGGCCAATCTGTGACCTTTCCAGGGTGATCCTGGTACCCCAGGGGCACTGGGAAGACCCGGACCCCCCGGCAACATTGTAAGTTCACTCCCTGTTTAACCTTACACTCTACATGTATGTTCTCTTCATACTGTAGTGTTTAACTTGAATAATATGTGTTCCTCTTTAGGGGCCTACAGGTCCATCTGGACAACCAGGACCTGCCGGTCCATCAGGAGTGGTAAGAACGGAAATTCTGTGAAACATGTTAATGTCATATTTTTTAACAAACAAGAAGTGGACTAAATAAGCTCAATAAATTCCCTCAGGGGAAAATGGGCTGTTTCGGTAGCCAAATATGTTTTGGGGATCAGAATAAAATGCAGCTAACAGTGAGTGCTCAGCTTGATAAATTATACTAGATTAAAAAAATATTATAATCATAATTAACAATAAATAATTACAGAAGCTACCCATTCTAAAAACAATAGATGATGAGGAAAGATAAGGATTTATTTATAAGTTGAAGTCAGTGTGCCTTGAGAAAGTTTTAGAATTCTGTTTCATGAGCTATACTATATATTGTTTATGAGTGTGTGGGTAAGAGCAAGAGGGGGGAAACGAGAGATAATTGGAATTCTGTTGTGCTAAAGTGCAAACAATCAAAGAGAATCTGAGGATCTGAGTTCTCCGTCTTCCCTCTATAGGGTATAAAAGGAGATAAGGGCCAAGCTGGGGAGAGGGGTCTCTCAGGCATGGGAGGAGCCCCAGGACCACCTGGACACCCAGGGATCATGGTTAGTGGCTCTCAACTGATGTCTCCACCCACATGTGTCCCGCTGAAATGTAATTACAATGGCAACTTATCTTACTTTTTTTCTCCTGCTTTGATATTGTCTTTTAGGGAGAACCGGGCAACGATGGTGCAGCTGGTAAAGATGTGAGTAAATCTGGGCTTAGTTAAGAAAAGGCAATTCAAAGTGTTCAGACTTATACTCATATACCGCAACAGATAGCGCTGATGTATTGTCCTAAATTTGTTATCGGTCCAAAATCACAAATACATACATTTCATAAAACATTCAGGTAATATAAGGGAGAACCAATATCAGGGAGAAACAATAAAAGATAGTATCAGGTTTGGTGAAATAGAAAATATAGTGATGAGTATTAGTATGCAGTTTTACATCAGCCTAAAATGTGATGTAAAAATGCTTTATTGCAGTGACCAAGTCAAATTCTTACCACACAAATTTGTGTTTTTTTTTTTATCTGATCTTTGCAACAAACCAATGCACATGCAGCTACATTCAAATATCCACAATGCAAAAAATACTGCAAAAAATATTTATTTTGGTGTGCATGTTTTGCTGTTTTCTGACGCTTTTTTACATGGGGAAAAAGGCGTCAAGAAGTGGTTGTCAACTTCTAAAAATGCTTAACAACAGCCACCTGGCATCTTTACAGTTAAGATCTGCAGTATCAACAAAACAAAATTCTTTTTTTTCTGCAACTTAACAACACCAAATTATGAATTCAATTCCCATCAAAAGCTGACATGGCCCTACTCTGCTTAGCTAGCCTTTTATTTCATTTTAATGACTGTTGTTTTATCAAAATAGATATATTTAAGACCAGGTAACATCTATTTTCTTTTGTTGTGACTGTTTAAACTCACTTTAAATATAAAGTAATATGAGCTACTGCATACTAATAGAGGGAGACTGATATAATGATGTGCCTATTTTATTTCTTTGATGGAACTTTCTTTGTTGTGACAGGGAACAGTTGGCCTACCAGGAGATAACGGGCAGCCAGGTCAAAAGGTAAGAGCTGACTCAGGGTGATACAGTATATTATCTGAGTATGTGTGTGTGTGTGTGTTCAAGCCGAGCATCAACCATCTATTACCTCTGCAGACCATCTGAGTGCAGGCAGATGCCCCTCTCTCTGCTCCTTTTAGCTCAGGGAGACTAACGCCGGAACACTATGGTGCTGAACAGACTCGCTCCTTACATTTCTGCCCACTCAGCACACGCACTTAACACAGTCATCAGTTCACTAACCCCCCGACCCTCCCTCCGACACCCTCCTTCCTCCTCACCTCACTTCACCCCTCTTTCCAAGCTGGCAGCCGGCCACCTGCTAACCCTCTGTAGCTGTTGGATTTCTCCTTAGACACAGGCTTACAGTACTGTAGGTGGATGCAGTGATAAAGTTATTCTCTGCCTCTGGGATAATGCTATTAAGCCTGAGGGGAGATGCTAGATGAGGCTATTTGTCACACTGACAGGACGGCATTGTCAGGGTTTTAGCTGCACAGTGGAGTAGAACAGAGGAGAAAGACGAGAACGGACTCCTCCATTCTTCTCCCTCCACTCTTACTTCAAGAAGCGCTTGTCTGTAGCTGACGTGTAAACATTAGACGTCCATTATGGCCTGCTTTGTCCTTGATAAATCACTGTTGTAATGTAGCAGGGCTGTTTCCTGAGTGTATTTAAACAACCTGGGGGTGGGCTCAGTTGTGTGGAAAATGATAAAGATGTATCCAAAAACTGTCAGGAAGGACCTGCTTCTTCATTTGTAGACAAACTATGAAATATGAAATTTTCCTTACTTTTTTGGACATATATTACTCTGCAATCAGTCAACATTCTATGTAATGGTGTTTTTTGTTGTTGTTTTTTTTTGGTTTTTTTTTTTTACATTTTTAAACATAAAGTATTATGATGGTTTTTTCCCTAAAATTTTTGGACAATTTTTGACAAAAATCGACCTGCTATAGTATGACTTTTTTCCCCAAGTTTTCGACATCCTAATAATGTTGTTTTTCCATAATCTATCCAGAAATGACAGAAAAACACCATGTTGCGAAATGGCCAAATTTTCAAGAAGTCATACTATAGCATGTCGTTTTTTTTGCACCAGATTGGCAGGATAACTTTATTAGAGTCTGTTGATGCGTGTCAGGGTGAAACTTTTTGAAAAAGGAAAGCAAAACACCATATTATGAGGTGTTTTTGTCAAAGTGGTCAAACTTTAAAATTCCTTAAAACGCCTAAAAATGCTGAAAATGTCCCAATTTCAGTGTGTTGATACATATTAGAGCATAATCAATCCAGAAATTACAGAAAAACACCATGTTGCGAAATGGCCAAATTTTCAAAAAGTCATACTATAGCATGTCGTTTTTTTTCCCTCAAATTTTCAACTTTATTGAAAATGCACCAAATTTGCAGGATAACTTTATTAGAGTCTGTTGATGAGTGTCAGGGTGAAACTTTTTGAAAAAGGACAGAAAAACACCATATTATGAGGTGTTTTTGTCAAAGTGGTCAAACTTTAAAATTCCGTAAAACGCCTAAAAATGCTTCAAATGTCCCAATTTCAGTGTGTTGATACATATTAGAGCATAATCTATCCAGAAATGACAGAAAAACACCATGTTGGGAAATGGCCAAATTTTCAAAAAGTCATACTATAACATGTCGTTTTTTTTCCCTCAAATTTTCAACTTCATTAAAAATGCACCAAATTCGCAGGATAGCTTTATTAGAGTCTGTTGATGCGTGTCAGGGTGAAACTTTTTGAAAAAACACAGAAAAACACCATATTATGACGTGTTTTTGTGAGAGTGATCAAACTTTAAAATTCGTAAAAATGCTTAAAATCTCCCAATTTCAGTGTGTTGATACATATTAGAGCCTAATCTATCCAGAAATGACATAAAAACACCATGTTAAAAAATGGCCCAATTTTCAAAAAGTCATAGTATAGCATGTCGTTTTTTTTGGGCCAAAACATAAAATGTTTTCAAAATGCACCAAATTCGCAGGATAGCTTTATTAGAGTCTGTTGATGTATGTCAGGGTGAAACTTTTTGAAAAAGACAGAAAAACACCATATTATGACATGTTTTGTCAACAGTGGACACATTTTTTTATTCGTTAAAACACATAAAAATGCTTAAAATCTCCCAATTACAGTCTGTTGATACATATTAGAGCATAATATATCCAGAAATGACAGAAAAACACCATGTTAAAAAATGGCCCAATTTTCAAAAAG
>CAFUXE010000672.1:0-37661 GCA_903364295.1 Serranus cabrilla
AATATGTTGTTTTTCTGCCATTTCAAGCCTTATTTTGATCTAATATGTATATACAGAGTATAATTAATCAATTTTAAGCATTTTTAGGCATTTTGAAATTTGACCAATGTTGCCCTATTCTAACCTGACAAATGCTAAATTACGAGCTAACCCTAGTGGTATTAACTTGGATGCTAATCAGACACTTCTGCATTGGCGTCACTTTTCTGGAGGCTACACTTCTTTTATATAGTCCGTGGATTAAAGCCTGGCTTTCAGACATCAGAGTATGTGACAGGTTTGAATAAACACAGAACTGAACTTTGTGACGACAACCCAACATCTGCAGTTATCTTTCCGAAGCCCATTAAAATGGACTTAGCTGAATTACACATCATTTTGTAATGTTGTTCCTGCATGAGATGTATAATTTACACTGCTTTCTCGGTTTCTACTCCAGGTTATGCAGGATACAAGCTTTGTTATCAGGAAGTACTTAAGGTGGTGAAGGGGATTATTCATCAGCCCTATGAGCTCCAAGACAGCAATGTATTCTATGCATTCTCCTATTACTTTGACAGAGCTGTGGATGCAGGCCTTATCGGTTAGTACACACACACCCTCTGTACACACCTTTCATAATTATACAGCAGGATGTTATTACCCACTCCAATGCAAGACAGAGACAGGAAAATGTGAGTCATCTGCACCTGTCTCAGTGGACTTGACAAGCTATAGGTGTGCAGTTATTAGAGAAATTGCTATCTTCTGCCAGTACAAGCTGAAAGGGCAGAAGCTCTAGTATTAGTATTATGAATTGTGCATGTAGATCTGCTCTCTTAATGAATGGCATTTGAAATATGTGGAAGATGACCTGAATGTAATCCCCTGTTGCAGATGGCATCCACGGAGGGATGCTGGAGGTCAGAGACTTTAAGAAGAAAGCTAAAGAGGGTGAGATGGGCAGAGCAATACATCCTTACTATGACAGATGTGCAGCTCCCTGTACTTGAAACACAGTGTGCATCTCAATAGTCTGGACTTGTGTCCTCACTGTTATCTGAAATCCTGCCATCATCCTCTCAGTAGAATACAGATGACCGATTATTCCAACTAACAGACATGATTCCCTTTTGTCTGCTCAGTGTGCAATAAGATGACCAAGTACCCTCCCATCAGTTCTTTCCTGTGTATGGACATGACCTACATCACTTGTCTGCTCAAGGATGGATTTGGCTTCAAGGACAGCACTGTGCTGCAGGTGAGCATCACAGAATGCAATCAACAGGGTTTGTAGCCTTTTAAGGATGAAACATTTTTTTTAAAGGGTTGTGAGGCATGACAAAAGTACTCATGTTTGAAGTTATGGAGCTCAGAGTCATAAATCAAACTACTAACACATTAAAAAACGCACATTTTGTAACCTTTGTAACATATAGCATAACATTAGCTTTTCACTTTCGTCTGCTGCATTAATGCTTCAAAAATCATAAAAGTAGTTTTAATTTGTGAAGATTATCCTTCTGAACAAAACTTTTAAGCATCAGAAATGTGCTTTTTTTCTGCAGTGATCCAAATTCCAATGTCAAAATCCCATAGGCAAATTTTCAGTAGACCCAATGGCAATGCTACTTCCGGGTTGGCCTACAAAAATACGTAATTTCCTTTGCTCTATATTGAACCTTTGTTTAGACTATAGATAAGGAGCACATGGAAAAAACTTTGTGGTCCTTTTCTCTCACCTGTGACATGCAAAAATCTAACTGCAATTTCTAAAAATAGAATAGTCCATACTTTCACATAATCAATTGTAAGAAGTGATGCCCTAAACCTTATTTAAAAAGTGTACAATTCATGCAAAACAAGTGAGTGATAAAAAAGTTAATTCTACACAAAAATTCTGTTACTTTTTTATTTCAATAAATACAAAAGGCATTTGAGTGATTTGGTATTGGGGGTTTTTTGTTTTGTTTTATTACCTCCTAGTTGACCAAGAAAGTGAACAACGTGGAGGCAAGCTGGGCTTTGGGCGCCACGTTGGACCACTTCCACAACCTGAAGATCCACTGAGGAGAAGGGAGGAACAAACACTGCTGATTTAGGTGGTGCTCAATAACAAACCAGGCTAATATGCACTACCTTATCTAACAGCCCCAGACATCTGCAGAGTGTTAAGTAAGGGCAGAACTAACCTCATGAGTAATTTACTTTAAAAAGCCGTTATCGAGTGTCAATATATTGAGCTGTAAATGAGCAATGTGTTGCCTTACTCAAAACAAGTGAAGCACTGGAGGTTGACATTTGAGTGCAAGTTGTTAATAACGCACTCAGTTAATGCAGCTTTAGGCATTACTGGATACACAATTTGATAAAGTTGTTTTCTCCTCGCTGATAAATGGGTCGCCCTGGCTTGTTTTGATGGTTTTCCTGTGCAAGACCACTGTTTACATGCAGTAATGTGATGTACTGTGCTTCAGTACTTTTTAATGTCATGTTTCTTTGAATTATTAATAAGAATAATGGCTTATACTAGTGTCTGGTACATTTAAATTTGACAGTTAATCATATCAGCCATTGGCGTTTTAAAAATCCATGGGACTAATTTTCTATTTGAGAATATCATAACTGCATTTCAACCTCAGACTGCTGTTTACAACAATAATGCACATAACTAATGGTCATTATATTTTCATAAACTTTTTAAACCCGTCTCAGTATTTCTTTGGGAGAACTTCTTTTCAAAAAACTTGAGGAAAAAGGTTGTTTGTACAAACTTTGCCGTTTCACGCTTGTCAAAATAAAAGCATGATCAGTTGCTAATTACAAGTATCTACAGGGGTGAAAGTCAGTGATTAATCTATTTACAAACAGACATGTATGTTTAGTCCGTCAGTCTAGCGCTGCTGGAATAGGCAGTTTGTGAGATTTTCATGATGGCAGATTACAGCAGCGCCACAACATCTTCTCCATATGCATGGCCTTCGGTCGCCATGGTCACCAATTCATGTGGCTGAGAGAGGACAACCACTGAGTCCGCGGAGCCTGGAGGGAGGGGACACACCGACAAGTTCAAAGACAAACGACCTGAACTGTGAGACACCTGTCAATCTGCACGTAACTACAGTCATTATGAGATGAAACATTTCTCCTTGAGTTTCTGCAAGCTTTCGCCTGGTTTTAATGCTGACAGGGCAATTTAGGTTAACCCAAAGGACGTGCAAAGATAGCAATTTAATACTAAGCCTATTAAAAAGAATTCAAAGTAAAAGTATTCAGTCCAAGGCTCGGAGTACTTACATATAGACTTTAAGCACACATGGTTTTTCTCAAACTAAGAGTTGAGTTGTATACTTAAAATCAATAGAAACATGCTAGATATCCCATTATGTATGTATGCAAAAAGCATGTACCCACAACAATGCACTATTTTATAACATTTATTTGAAGGCTTATGCTACCACAGAGGGTAGAAAAAATGACAACAAAGGAGTAAATACCAATTAAGAGAGATCTGTATTTGCTCTTTCTTGAGACTGTCAGAGGTGTTGACTGAACTCTCTTTTGAAGTGCTACATAAATACCCCATTAAGTGAAATTCAGTTTCACATAGTAACAGTCCACTTGTGACCATTATACTCTTTGATTTGTTCCCAGTAAAGATCTCCTGCATTCGGAGACGTTGCCAATTTTATTTGTTTATTTAAATGATAAAGTAAGATAATATAGTTAAACAAACAATAAGCTAGGAAAAGACAAAATGCAAAACAACAATTTGAGAGACTAGTAATAATACCCAGTGTATATGGGAGAAACAGCCCAGAGGATGATGTATACGCACTGCATGGGTAGATAAATATTACAACCTTAGATTAACATATTGACGTTACATGCATCAAAATTCATAAAACATTTACATTGAGGCCCCATTAAATTTGACAGCTTGGGACCAATATTCAAGTGAAGTAGACTCTGCACCATGTAAATTGGCTGCTGAGCGCTCTAGTTATAAAATATTTTTTGAGAGTAATGGTCCAAGAGTTAAATAAATCATACTTGGGCTGCAACCAACTTCTCAGAATAACAATTTTAGAATTATATCCTGGATGAACAGCAGGCATTAAAACAAGACGAAACAAGGTGGGAATGACAAAAAGAGGTTTTCTAAGCCAGATAGCAGCCAGCTGTGCGCTTCACATCGATAATCACCATTTTAACATGGATTTTTAAGGCAAACTACAGTATAAAGAGGGCCGACAGCTGCTGCCTGAACTGTCATTAAATGTTCAGAAATCCAAATAAAACATATCAGTTATGACAGCTGAGGCAACCACGAGCAAACTGGACTGTCAAAGAGTAACTGTTGTTACCAGACGACTCACAGGCAATGATTGAAAACACTTAGCGGGACATTAGCAACACCACAAGTCCACTCAGCACCTCTGACATCAACAGAACATGTTGAACCTCACTAAATTACATGCTGTCATTTAGTCCACCCTCTGAGTTTTTCTTGCCATACATGTATAAAGACGTACCTGGTGACCTCAGCATAGCATGGTGGAGATTCATGGGTTCAACAGTTGTTGTCATGGTGACCATACTGTGTCCGTTTTCCCCGTCTGCCTCCAGCAGGCTGCTTTGTGTTAGAGCCTCTCCTGTCAGACACACAACAAACTTTACTTTTTTTTTTATTCCTGGTGAGTGACACACACAGTACTTTATCCTTTATAGGAAAATACAATAAGTCTGAACAATATTCAAAACCAAAATCTGCTCATTAATGAACTTTTAACTTACCTTCTGACGCTTGTGTAAAAATTTATATTTTTAGGGGATTGTTTTTAGGACTGTAGTTTTTCTCTAACACGGTCGATTTAATAATTCATCCTGTTACTCAGAGAGTACCCCTCTGTTGAGAAGCTGCATCTTCCTTTGCTCTGCTTTTACAAAAGACCAGCCTCTTTGGGGAGGCTGACCCGAATAAATCTGCTGTTTATAATTAGAGCTTTGGCAGCATTTCTTCAGTGGTTATTCAGCTGCGGTGCTTCCCCACTGCTACACAAATGTGACAAGGAGGCAAATGCGCCTGCTCATTGTTTCACACATACAAAACAAATGTCAAAACAATTTAAGCTGATTTTGTACAATTAGGACCATATGTTGCAATGTAAAGCTCTCATTGAGAGATGCTTTGAATCTGGAGGGGTACAGAAATTGATACTAAGAATAGAAGCAGGAATGAATTTAGGTACATTTCCCACGGCTGCGGCGGGAGATTTACTCAAGTATCCACTCATTTATCTCAGTAATTTGTAAGGTGACGGTAAAAAGACATCTGAGTGAGGCACAGACATTACTGTGCCATTTGAAATGGGTGATTACATACTTTCCGAACAAGTCTGACCCCCTCACAGGACGCCTAACAGGCCTATTTCTGCAGTAGAGCAGCGCTGTCTCTGTTTTTCCAGAGATATGTGCAGTCTAACTCAATTCAGCTACTGGCCCTGAAGAATAAAAATTTGAATGATAAATTTTTAAGTGCTGAAAGTCATTAATTATTCAAGAACTGTTCCTAAATGTAACTTAAACCAACAGTATCTCTATGCACATTTTAAAATGTATGGGCTGCTTGAAGCTACATAATCCGGGGATTAGCATAACCACCTACTGCACTGTGTGCGTGTGAGAAAAAGATAATGCAAAAGAGAAAGACCTGTTTCTCTGCTTTCACTGCTGAGCCCCTCCTCTCCGTGTCTCTTCCTCATGTGGACGTTCCTGCTGCCGGACTGGGAGAAAGTCTTCCCACAGATCCCACAGTGATGAGGCTTCTCACCTGGGAAACACAGACACCATCTTGTCTGAACTGATCTGGGACGCCTCCCTTCGAGGCACATGAAATTATAACTGTAGCGCACCAATTACAAAAAAAGTGCTCATCTGTACAGCTGTTAACTCTGTCCCACTCACCAGAATGCACAAGCATGTGTTTCCGTAGACTGGAATACTCTGCAAAGGATCGCCCACAACCATCTGCTTCGCACAGAAAAGGCTTCTCTCCTGGAAGCGGCCACCCACCAAACACACACAAACACACACAGTTAAACTCCACAATGCAAAGACTTAATGTAGTAAACTTATGGAACCCATGGTGACGGCTGACCTATTTTGACGCACAATAGCATAACAAATGTAATATCATTTCATCCAGCTAAGTAGATATTATAGCTTGTAGAAAGCCATTCTTCCAGACATATGGGCAAAATATAAACACTGTATATAGAGTAGCTAGTCTGCTAACTGGTCCCTAGACAGAAGAAGCAGACTGTGGAACAGGCCATCAAAAATCTTAATGTCACCCTAAATAAAATATGACAGAGTACTGTTACTCAGCAGCAGTGAAATGGAGGCGCCAGTGGTGCTGACTCTTCAAATCTCCAGCCATGACTGCACCAAGGAAGCATTAAATGAGCAGAGTCAAATGGCCTGAGTCAGTTTTTGCTTCCAGCGTGTTTGGGCCTTTATACAAGTGTATCTCCTGCTCCCCACCTGTGTGTGTGCGTCTGTGGTTCTTCAGGTTTCCGGCCGTGGTGAACTTCTTGCCACAGTTCTTCTCCTTGCAGGTGAAGGGCTTCTCGCCATTGTGTGTCCTCATGTGAACCTGCAGCCTCTGCAGCACGTAGAAACTCTTCCCGCAGCCCTCTGCGCCGCACCTGAACATTCGGTCGTTCCTAGGAGCCAAGATAACCAAACAAACAAGCCTCAGTGTCTCCTGTGCGCACGTTTCCATTTGCAACAGCCCACCAGAAGGTCAGACGGGGCAACCACAAATAGATTTCCTACACTGATGTTAAGAGCTCCCGCAGTACAAACACACTTCTTTCTCAGCCTCAGCTGTGATTCTCCTGTTTGGCTGCCTCCACTATAAACAACCTGTGGAAAACACTGATTGCTGCTCTGACTTGGATTTAAAACATCTGTCTTCATGATTAATCAATAGTGAACCAGAACCTGATTGTAACACCTTTAAAAACTAACAATAAGGCAAAATAAGGCAAGCATTTCATTTGAATTGACTCTGATTTTTTCCAGCATCATACAACAAAGTTTTTGTCAGTGTTTCAAAGTTTGAAAATTATTCAAATCAGTCTGCTTTTTTAAATATGTCTTCGAAATGTATGTAGTCTAGATAGATTTTCTGTCTCGTAAGCCCATGTGGGCTGTGCAGTGGGCATAGTTGTTTTGATAAAAGCCTGCACAGAGAAAACAAGCAGTGAACCACAGTGATGCCTTGTGTTTAAGACTTTAAATATCTGTGTTGCCTTTTAGTTTTATAGGCTATAATAGCTCTGACATTTCTTTGAACAGTTAAGATTTGATCGCACATATGGCACTTAACCTTAACTCGCAGGGTTGCCGGCAATCGCAGCAAACATTACGCAAATTACACATTTTAAGGCTTGTGAGGTAAATGATAGATGAAACTAGACATCTATCAGTGAAAAACTGACCATGCCATTTTCAAACGGGTCCTTTGACCTCTGACATCAATATATCCAGATGAAAATTGGTGTTGTGGGTAACCACCAGTTTACAGACATGCCCTCTTCCATGCATAATCCCAAGCAGTTTGACAAAAAACTATGCAGTTTTTCATTAAAAATGTGTTATTGTATTTGAATAATTCTGGATTTTCTTTCTGCTGTCCCTTAACGGTCTTAGAAAATCATTATTGATTATTATTGATTAATGTATTTTAATGTCCCCAGAGTCTCATTTCATCGCATTGAAAGCATTTTAATGAAACCTGACCTCACAATAATAAAGGACCTGTTGTGACCTCTGGGATAACCACAGCCTCATGAAACTTTACAACCACAAATTAAAGACCTAGAGCATTCAGAAGATGGATGGCTTTCTTATATTGACAATAAGTCGCTTTCCCAGCAGTTTCCAGAATAGAAATACTCGCCATCCAATTGCTGAAATGACAGAAATCTCCAAAATGTCTAACATTTGTTAATGCAAATCACAATGGATTTTTCTATGCTGTATGGTATAAAATGGTATATAGCACTAATTAACCCAGTATCAACCCAAAATACAAAAACAACTTCTGAGACATAATTGTGCACGGTAATGGCCTTCATATACTTCTACCTGCTACCTTCCTCTGAGGAAAAAGGGTCCATGTGGGTCCCTGAGAGTTAATGCTGCAGTGCGTTTTTACTCTTATAATACTATCGCAAACTGCATCTTTATTTTTCAATCGTTGTGTTGAGTATGATGATTGAAAATGGCACCTTGTTAGGACTGCTGCCTGAATCCATCATGGCCCCTCAGCGTGTGTGTGCTGTTACCTGTGTGTTTTCAGATGGTATTTGAGATGAGCCGGCCAGGTGAACGTCCTGCAGCAGCCTTCAAATGAGCAGCGGAGGATCTGCTTGGTGAGGGGGCGGCTGGTCCGAGACGGCATCTCTCGCTTGTCCCCGTCTGCTGTCAAACTGTGTGTGTGGTCACCTAGGCAACCAGAAGAGGAAAGTGAGCGGGGTTGTGCAGAAAACAATACAAGGAGTGCCAGGAGGCCAGCCTCTGGAGCCCGGCTGCATAAAAGCTAATCATCTGGTACTGACTGAGACCTGCCGAACAACTGCGGCGAAAAGAAAACCACCCCGAGCTGAATGCAATCACTCCCTTTTAACCTGCCCAGGCTCCCCGCTTTGAATGCCTTTAACGGGTCCGATTTAGCTTACGGCGTGCCGGCAGTAATGCACCTATAACGGATACCCCACTGCTGAGGGAACTTGTCTAATCTGCAGCAGGTTAGTAGGAGGGCGGCCATTACAGGTTCAAATAGTGGAGTTGTAATTCCATACTGAAACCACTTACTGTCTGCTGCAGACATTTTATTTAACAACGTACAAAGTATTTTAAACCACGTTCTACCTGGTGCACCAGCTCAGAATAAAACCTCATATTTGACATTGTGTTACAATTTGTAGACACTTCATTTTGTTCTTTGGAGAGGATATCAAAGACATCCACATAGTCTTAAAATATGTTCTTTGCTTACTGATCTTAGCTCTGTGTGAAGGATGCATCAGAAAGAGGGAAGAACACCTGTGAGTCGCTCTGAACTTCTCTACAGAATCAGCTGACAGTCCACAGGGACAGCACAAGCACAAACTGCAACTTATTATTAACCATAATAAACAGACTGTCTGTGATGGGAGGCAGGCGGAGAGGAGAATAAACTTCACTCTCATATCACTTTTCAAACCGGGACCTCTGGCTGCAATTCGGCTCAGAAGGAGTTCAAAGATCAGAGATGTAGCTCGCAGTCTCGGTGCCTTAAATGTCACGGTCAATTTTTTTATCTATCAGGCTGCCTGTGGAGGGAAGTTTAAAGTGGCTGTGATGAAGTCCCGACTCCCGGTGTGGATCAACAGCCTGCCACAGCGCTGTGTGCTGCAGGAAGGGAATGTTTGTCTTAGATCAGAGAGGATAGCTTCACAGCCAAGGAAGTGAGAAGACATTAAAAAGTAAATAAATAAATAAGAAAGCAACAGGTAAAAATACCATTTGGCAAGTGGAGAAGCTGAAGTAAACAACTCCTGACAATCAAAACAGATTTGACACATTTTCCATCATACTTGAATCCTTTTCCAATTTGAATTAAAAATTTGGACATCAGCTCTCAGACTGTGGTGGTGTCCTAAAGTCCATACTAACTAACTAACTGCTATGCTATTTTGTGTGTCCAACAGGACATGAATTGCAGAGTATTTCTGGTGAAACATTACTGGACACTATGTTAGCATGATATCCCACAATGCAAAGATGTAGTGACAACATTCATAACATCAACCAAGGCAGCTCTGTAGCTTCAAATACGCTTCACTGAGTTTCTAATATGTAGAAATAGAAATGGTATAAACTTTCCCAGTAATTTAAACATTATCTGGCAATGACCAATGAGCTGAAGTTGACACAGTGTGGAATGAAGCTAAATAACGTGTTAGTGAACTGTAGAGGTGCTGCTGGGCTGACTTAGTTAGTTCTGGACAGAGCCAAGCTAGATGTTTCCTTCATTTCCATTCCTTGTGCTAAGCTAAGCTAAGCTAAGCTAGCCAGCTGCTGGGGGTAGCTTCATAATAACCACAGACATGAGAGTGGTACAGGTTCTTATCCAACTCTCAGCAATGAAGCAAACAGGCAAACTAAAAGTTTTTTCCTAGTAAAAACACAATCAAGGGCGTAGCAGAATGCATGACCGTGGAAGCTAATGTCAAATTTTAATCGTCAGGGGCAAAAACTGTCCGAAATGATCTGGTGAAAAACATTTCTTATTTCCAGCCTGCCTGTGAGTCCTCTGTGGCTCTTTCCCTGCGTCTATGTTTCTGATCCGTGCAGACTTGTACCCTCTCTCCCTCTCCGGAGCCTTCATTAGTCATACTTCTAAATGCACATTAAATCATCACAGACGCAGCACAACAATACGTGCTGAAGCATGATCAATGTTTCGCCATAATGCACCATTTAGACCTTCACTGGATATTTGCAGACTAGTAAATGCTTGTAGACAAAGTTACAAATTCATTTTGATTTAGAGACGTATGATGGGAAGTGTTGAACACACTTTCAGTCGGTGCTGATTACACTACATTTTCATCTCATCACTGACCTCATTTCTCTTCTATCTGTCTTTGATGCGTGCCACAAGTAGACCGGCTGATGTTATCCTACCAGAAAAATGAGCCACTTCCTGTTCACAGCTTTTATTTCTCCTTCATTTGCTTTTTTTAAATTTTACTCTTAAAACTGACGTTATATGACAGACACATCCATTCTAGTAGTATCTTGGTACACAGAGCCTGTTTGACTTTACTTTCCAGTGTAAAAGACCTTTTAAGACAATGTGACTTTACCGTTGCTGACACTTGCAGCTCTGGCGTCCTGGCTGGCCTTGGCATCTCTGGCTAGCTGTGCCCGCGTGGCGGCAATCAGGCTGTCATGTGCCAGCTCCTGTACCCGCAGATACCAGGGAGCACTGCCATCTATCCCATAGTCGCCTGATGAGACCCCCTCATCGTCATCATCCCCGGCGCCATCTGCGGCAAAGATCAGGGATTCTGAGGAGGCTGTGATGCCTGAGAGGGAAGAAAAGGCAGGAGGAAAATCACAGTGAAACAAGAAATTGAAGGCCATTGAAACATTCTGCATGATCATCAATGGCGTGAGCCCCTCTAGGTCACATTCCTGAATCCATTATTGTCCTCCAATCATGCGCAGCAATTTTGGGTTTAATTTTGGAGCTTTATTGTGGAAGGATGAGACGATCCTGGCTAACACACATTGATAAAGCACATAAACACGCACAAAAAACAGTCCCTCTTTATTCAGGATGTGAATTTAATGCAACAATAGACAGAAAGTGATTCTGTCTGCTGAAAAGCTTTCCTATCCTTCACATCGCTCACCGAGCCACAGACAGAACACAGCACACAGCACAAAAGGTGCATGTCAAGAGACCAAAATTAATTTTTTGGCTCTGCTGCCAAGGTCTGATGAACCAAGAGAATGCGCCTGCCAAGGATCATTTCTTCCAGCCAAAATAATTCACAGTTCTTCATGAAAATGTGTCACCTCATTTCTTTTTAGCGCTGTGTGTAGAATCGGGAGCCGTGTGAGACACAAAGTACTGACACAAGATCAGATTTAGAGTTTTAATGTAAAACTTCTCACCCCTTTGAACGGATGTTTGGAATCCATCAGGAAGTGACTCATCACACGGGACTAAATGTCAGATGTCAGCATGTGTGAATAATTAAGGGATGGTTTAATGTTTCTTTACCTTTTGCGAGGTTCAGGAGGACGTAGGAAGTGCTGTCAGACTGTTGCAGGTCATGGAGGATGGGTGGGGGGCTGGGTGAGGCCCGGTGATGAGGATGTGTCTGGACCACTAACGGGCTTCGCTCCGACACGCCTCCAAACTCTGACAGGGAGGGAGAAGTCTCAGGCTCATGGCTCAGGCCTCCGTCTGAGGAGAAAACCGGTTAGTTAGTTTTAGTCCTGAATAAAACTTATCTGACAATTAACATCCACAATTTCCAATTATATAATGGGCAAAGAAATGTATTCAAAACCTTTAAAAGGCTTCAAAGATACACAAAATGCAATTTGTAAGAAACGCTGAACATAAACATATCTGTGTTTGCCAACAACAAACCCCCACAGGGCGCCTTTAATATATAAATACATCCATTATGATTTCTTTTGTGCACTCTGTTTCAAAGTAAGTTTACAGAGAATCACACACACAGACAAACCACAGACACAATGTGTCATAGGAGGCAGCTGTCCATCCAAACAGACAAAATGAACTATTCTGAGGTATCTTAAGCAGAAGAGAATCCTCCAGATCATCAGAAACATACTCACTGCATCTCCTCGCTCTTTATTCTTATTATTCCCACTGCTTTTTCTTCACTCTTAACTCCTACCACATTTTTCAATGCAGAAACTTTGTATGAACATAAAAGGAACTTTTAAAGCCAAAAAAAAAGCATCCGCTTTTTAACATCAAGCATTCACATTGCAGTTTCCTCTGAAATCTCATCCTCTTGTGTGTGAGGTATGTGTATTATCTGACTGTCTATCACTGCATATTGGGGACAGAACTGGAGCAATATGCACAAGGATTGTGGGATTCTTCTTATTAAAGATTTGAGCCCTTTGTTCACCTTTAATCCTAATATATTTTTTTCTTTTTGACTGCTTGGTGTAAGTGGAAACAAGTTATGTCAACTCATTAAAATGCAATCAATTTGGTCAACTTGAACAGTTGCATATTTACACATCCAGCACTTAAAGAGCAACCTTATGCTTTGTCTGTAGTTGTGTTTACAGTCAGTATTCACTCTATTGTAGCTCTGTTTTCATTCTCTACCAACTCCTGAGATAAATATCTGGCTTTCCAGCCACTAAATGCTTCAGTTTGTCCACCAGCTGGTCACTAAATTTGTCTGCCTACCATTTGGCACTGAGTAGGTAGTGCGCAGCAGATTTTTAAAGCTTTGAAAATCGCTGTGAGAGTGGACCAACAATGCAGAAGAAAAAAACAAAGCTGAGAGTCAATATAATGCTCTGCAAGGTTGAGAGGACGTGCAGATTCAGGTTCTTCACATCTACAAGAGCCCTATTTTATATTGTTTTCATATCGTCACTTGATACATAGAAAAATATCGATGATAGCCACTTAAATATCCAGAAGGGCATTATTGTTACTAAACAATTACTATTAATCACCAGTTGTATTGTGTGCCGTTGTTACACTGAAAATGAGTACGCTCTAAATAGTAGTGGCAGTATTTTGCCCTGTGGTGTACAGCCAGGAGCAGAGAGCAGTTGCTGACCTGTGAGCTCCAGCGGGCTGCACAGGGAGCTGTCGGCTGGAGCCAGCAGAGGCAGGCAGGAGTGTTTGGACTCCGAGTCCTCCAGACCCTGCACCAGCGGGATGGACGCGTTCTGCACAAACTGCACCAGCAGCTGAGAGGAGAAACAAAAGAGCCCCAGCACAATAATGAAACTTGTGTCTTACTCAATGCACTATCCCACAAAGTCTCCTGCCTCTGCAATAAACACGGAACATACAAATGACAAAATTACCTCTGGTTTGGAGTCGAGCTCATCAGAAAGCATGGGTCACCCTGTGTGGAACCTGTAGAATAACAGGACGACACTGACTCATCAAACGCATCCAAATTTGCTACGACGACTGGTCAAAGCAATACTTACCTCAAATTTGACCTGCTAGTTGAGAAATTCTCTGACGGTCATAAGCAGTGCAGAGTGCAGGTCATCTTCGTGTCAAAATCATCGCACAATCTGCGGTTAGATAACAAGACAAAACGTGAAACGACCAAGTGAACGGCCCGGCTTTGCCAGCTGACAGTTAGACGTTACAAGCTGGCAATGAAATACCAAAACCTAGCAAACAATGCAGCTAAAGGTCAACAGCACTGCGCCAGTCTAAACTGTGTTGGATAAATCAGACATATGACAGACTGCCTTGTTAAGTTAGCTAGCAGGGTTAGCACTTACCAAACTAGCGACCGGGGCTAGCAGACAGGTGTTAGCTGTCCGGTGTCACAGCCTAACCGCGGCTGAAACACCTTACGTGTATTTAATGCAAATAAATCTTCAGTAACATACAACAGTTTCGTTTACCTTGTTATGTTTGTGTGAGTGGGCTAAAGAGTGAGAGTCCTATTTCCTGCTTCCTCTTCTTCTTCTTTGAGTTTAGCGGTAGCTGACATCCTGAAATGTCGCATTACTGCCACCTACTGGAGGATGAAACCACCTACAGGTCCAGTTTAATTAGATGACAAGGATTTTAAATCATCGCCGCCATCGAGTGGCCAACGCTATGAACTACAAGGTAAGGCCAGATAAAATTCCCCCTGGAATGGATATTGAGGCATTATTTCTTTTTCTTTTTTTCAAAATAAATAAGTAATTAAATAATTAATTACCCATCTTGATAAATTACAGATACTGTAAGTGTGATACTGTAAGTGACCTGTAAACATATTTTTTTTTTTACTGTACAACCATCAGTATTATCTATCAATAGGTCTTGTAATAAATTAAATGATGAGTTTTCACAGATGAAAGACAGCATGTGCACAGAGGCTGTAGCCAAGTGGGATTACCCCTTCAGGTTGAATTTGGAATGGTGGGAATTATGTGAGGTCAGCAAACCTCATGTGTTAATAAGAAACTATTTTCCTGTCCTCTTTGGTCATAAAGTGGCAGCTTTTCAACATCCCATAAGGGAATTTACTGTAAATTATTTAACAAGATTCTTAAGATGCTTAATGCTTGTTTGAGGGTAGTTGTACTGTAATTCCACTGTATGTTATTACATGTATACAAACAAACCAAATGTGTTACGAATATTTTGATTTTGAGGTATTTACAAGGGATTGAGTTCCAAAAATGTAAAGAATAAATCTCTAAAACATTTCACTGCAGAGGAATAGATGAATATTAAGTTGAAAACTTGAAAATGTAATCTCTAGTGTTTGCAATACCCACACAGTTCACAGTGCTTGTGTTCTCCATTTCTACTCAAAGAGCAGACATTTCTTTTTTACTTTTTCTCGTGCTCTCTCACTTTGTTAGCGTGATGACAAAAAGGGTGTGGAAAACTCCAAAAATAAACATCTCAGCCTTCCTCTTTCTCACCTCTATCCACGATTCAAGACTTCACGCTCCTCCTCATGTGATCTAACTGGTGTAATTTATACTGAGGAAGCAGCACCATTTATTTGACCACAAACACCTGACAGGGTGAGACATCACTCTAAAAAATATCATAGCCAACAAAAAACTTTTCTTTGGAATGACATCTTTTATTACACCAACAATGAGCCTCTGACTGAGAATGTACAAAAATTAACCTCAAGCACGTCACACAAAACCCTTTCTTAATCATGGTTTACTGATCTTTGATTGGTATAGCTGAAATATCATTATTTATAACAAGTTAAAAAACTGTAAGACATGAAACTGGTGTTTGGTAAATCCTCCATACTGCATGAGGGTTTTAAAAACCATCTGTTATATTGGTAGATGCTTATGATTTGTCCATCACTACTGCTGGTGCACCACTGAAACATTTTGATAAAAACAATCGAAATCGCTTTTCACAAACAATTCCAGCATCTTTAAAGTAAAAGAAGGCGAACATTTAGAAAAAAAATTCAAAATTAAGTGTTGTACTGTACAGACCAAACTAGTCTTCACTATCTTTTAATAAACGTCTTTTAAAACTTGGAAATTTGAGAGATAAATATTGAGAAAAGAGAAAATCTCAAAAAATGCCATGACCATGTAACAACGATGGCAAGAACAACCCGACACAACACGAAGCATCCGTAGTCATCAGAGTTCAGTCAGCACACCACAGCAGAGTGGATCCAAACCAAGCTTTAGATTACAGTGAGCTGACAATAGCCACTCTGCAGTGAATTAATGTGCTGATAGCGATAAACAAGGAAACCTCAGAAAAAGATGGAAATGAGCCAAACTGGAATGACCTTTTTAGATTTTCATATCATTAATATCCGTCTGCAGTGTCTCATTACTGTTCTATTACAGTGAGTCTCACAATTAACGGAATGAAACATTTTTTGCAATAAGCAAGTTGTGACTTTTAAAGCTTTGAGTTGAGAGCTAAAAAGATTAACAACTAAAGATAACACACTTGTACAAATACAAAGGTCATGGCATAGAAGAATTTCAGCTATTTCTGCAACTTTTTCTCTTGTTGGGGGAAACATGCTTCGATAAAAACACATTTATGTTATTTGATAAATTAATTGCCAGGCTTTGGACCATCTGCCAGATTATCAATGTATATTACGCATGTTTTTTTACTTGGAAATGTAGAAAAATCTACAATGTCAATATGTTGTTGCTGAAAACTTAACTGTGTCCCTGCAAACATCCAGCTGGGCCTCTCTCATTAGCTTGAAACACATCCATTATAGTGGGAAGACACAAAATACTTGAAGCAGTGGACTCCAAGGTCAGTAAAGTTTCCTAGGCTGGTAAGCTATCTGGCCACAATGGCCACAGAGAGGAGATACTGAGCCAGCCCACTACAAAAAGATGGTACAATGCATCTGAGGTGGACAGTGGAACTGGTGCACTGCAGACAACAAAATGGGCTGAGTAAGTAAGATTCCCTGATCAGTACGAGGGGCTGAGTGTCAGACACAGCATGTGCCATCATGTGTCTGACAGCTGTATCAATGACCCTAAACACACTTCTAATCAGTTTTGGGAAACTGCAACATACTGATTAACTTACAGTATTTATTTTTAAAACAGTAATACCATCGTATCACCTGCTACCATGTCGTCTTCACTCAAAGTGTGTGTCTGTGCGACAAAGACACTGTCTCAGAAAACATGACCCTCACAAGTGCACATTAACTTTTGAACTGTATTTATGTTCACCAGGGATGAGACAGAAAATGAACCATGAATGATCCCTTACTTGTGTTGTTCATTAGCCACTTTGAGTCAACATAAACACAGCAAGCACGTCATCACATCAGATACTTTAGAGATACAGAATACTGAAAATGTGTTTAATACAGAGGAAACTGACAGTAATTAATCTGACCATGTAAATGTACTGTGTGGCTGTCCTATAGGAATAGTATGGATACACAGTACGTGTGCTTATGTTGCCTCACAATGCACTTCAAGTTATTTAAAAAGGACTGCCTCACAAGAGCTACAATAGCTGCCGTTAGATTCTGCCCAGAAATGGCTTCAGAGCTGCTCTCAGATTATTTAGTGCAAATGCAAAGTTCTGTGACATACATTGGATAAGGCCGTACACATATAAACATACAAAAGTTTATATTAAGCATCACAAAACTCCACAGCTGCTTCTTATTTGGACAAAGCCATTGTTGAAATTTCTTTGTCAAATAAAAGTAGAAATCTGGATTCATATGCCCCAAAGCAGAACTTGTCTCCGTCAAGAAACCCGACCTGAGACTGAAAAAGGTTCACAAAATCATATCATACACGCAAAAACAGACAGGAACTTAAAGGACCAGTGTGTACGATTTAGGGGGTTTGTATGAGGGTCTGCATTCGAATTATGGAAACCACTACACTTATGAATTGCTTTTAAAAGCCACCACCGTATCCAAGAGACATGGATGGTGGCTCGTCACAGTGCATTACTTCACCAACCGTGGGTGATACAGATTACTGGACATAGTAACAGTTCCATGAATATGTGTGTAGAGTGTGTAGTTTGTCCACTCCCATGTTAATATGGAAAGATCTCCCTTTAATTGTACATTTTAATTGGATAACATGTGATCAGTTTGTCGTTAACGATGGATAAAAATGCCATTAAATATCTTAACTGACTGACAGCCCTAGTTTTTATGTTACCAGGAGGACACTGTAGCTTCTCTACATGCTGAAAAGGGAGCGCTGAGCCGAGTTATTTCCCATCTGCAACATCACCACTAGATGCCTACACACTGCTCCTTTAAAACAGAAAGGGTCTGCGCTTAAGTTTGACATTATTGCCACATAAATTACATCCATGAGTAAAAAACACACAAAAACAAAAGATCTTACTCATATACAAGTAACTGATGAATATGGTTTAACTGTAGGAAGCACCGTTTACACTGGGATGATCAGGAAAGCCTTAAGAGTTGCTGTTAAGAGCATTACTTCTAGCCAGTCTCCACTGTATTGCAATCGCATCAAAGTGATGGGAATGCTCAACTAGGAACCATCAATGACAAATGCCAAATCTCTCACATCCAGTTTGAAAAATGCAGCTGGAACTAAAAAGACACTTTAGGCACATGTTTGTCTATTTAAAGATGCTGACTGGCAACAGGCCCTGGACACATTCTATGTGACGTGACAACATTTGCCTGAGCCTGTCAAAAACATCAATTTTACAGAATTGTAAATGCTGCATTAAATAATTTTGATTATGCACACATTTGATTGTTAACTGGATGTCTGTGAAGCAATACATCAGTATCAGTGGAACACAGCTCAGAGGACGACCGCGAATGATGCAAAATTGTTGAAACAATAGAAATGTCAACCTAATTCAATTAATGTGGTGAGACATTCTGTTGTCAGGAGTAGTACGATGATGGTTTTTTAGTTTGAGATGAGAACAGCTTGTCATGCACTGTTAAAGTTTACATATCCAGTCTTTTTTTTTTTTTTTAAATCAAGTTTACAGATTCTGTGTCTGTATTGTGCTTTCAATTAAAAGAAAAAGAAAAAAAGTTTAGCAATTGCCGCCACCCTTATGCCTTGGATCCACATCTCTCAGGGTCTTGATTGCCAGTCAGCAAATGTTTCTGTACAGAGAGACGGCTTCAGTGGAAAAGATCCAGCCAGGCTGAGTGTGGCAGAACAGTGAGCTGTGGTTCTGGCCTTGGTTGACAGATCCTCCCTAACGCACCAAGTCGCAACTGTTGACCAGGCAGCACTTTCAAAGTGTGTGGCCGACCATTGCACAGTCTTTGTGGCATGTCCTTCACTGATGGCACTAGTCGACCTTATCTGTGGCTGTTTGGATGATTAAGCTTGTTGAATCAGTGACAGAAGCAATTAGAGAAAGCTCTGAGTGACGTTGCAACTGATTTAACTCACTGATTTAGTTTGGTTTTTCACCTCCATTTCTGATTTTTCCAAGCTACAGACCACTCTCTGACCCCACGGTGAAGCAAAACCAAGTGACCTTTAAAACTTTTTGCAAGGGGATGGACCAATATTCTTAATTATTTCCCTCTTTCCACTGTGTTCCTTAGATTACACATACAGACTGCTGACTAAGAACACCACTTCTCACATGGGTGCACAACATATGTGCACACTGGCAGTTAACTAGCCACCAGCTGCAGTCAGCTACAAGCAGTTCAACTGCAAGTTTTAACAAAAGACACGAGGCAGTGAAAAGTCTTTATCTGCGCTAATTCTTTGAGGTCGGCTTGGTGTGTCAGGGCCCTAAGGCAGCCGGCAGCCAAAATGTAGGCCACAGCACACTGTCTGTGTGAGAGTCTGGGGGTGGGTGTGTATGGTGGAGTGCATTACTTTCGGTCCATCTGTCTCTATACACTCCAACCTTCGCCAACCCCGGCCTGCCTTTCTTCATCTCAGTCTAAAGGATTACTGCACAGCACTAGTCTAGGTCTAATCTTCCTTTAAGCTGGTCTGAGAAGCTCTCTCCCTCTCTTCCTGTACGGATTCCTCCTGAAGGCTGGCCTGCAGCTTAACACAGATGCTGGTGTCACCACTACACAGAGCCTGAAGGAAGAGGTCTGTGTGTTCTCTTAGCCGGTCTACGTCGCTCTGTGTGCGCCGATTCTGCCTGTGGAGCTCCTTGGTGCGAAGTGCAATGTCCAGCAGGCCAGATTTGCTCAGGATGTTGTAAGTGTTGCAGAAGCGCTTCCTCTTTGTATCAGCATCACTGTCACTGAGGTTGCATTCTCCTGATGAGCTGTTCTCCTCGGTGCCTGTGTAGTGACTAACAGACAGGGAGGTGGAAAACTCTGCCTGGCTGACAGCTGATGAAGGCCTTTCCCAGGCAGGACCACTGCTGTCACTGCTTTCTGGTGTGGGGAGAGAAAGTCGGCTCTGAAGCAGAGGGGACGTGATGGTGGGGGTAACAGGAAGACTGGGGGTGGTTGAGCCAGAGATACTAACACCACCACACACAGTTCTCTTCTGCTTCTCTCTCTGACAGTGTTCCTGGTGGTTGGAGGACAAACTGCTACCCCTCTCTGACCCAGAAGAAGAGGAATGAGAAGAAGAAGAGGAGGAGGAGGTGGAGGAAGACGAGGAACCAGTTCCTCTCCCTGATGAACTGGAGCTGTCTCCTGGATGTGGAGCAATCTTGGGGTAGGATTTCAGGATTGGAAGATACTTCTTAGGACGTCTGTGTCTAGAGGAGGCCTCTTTGGAGGCAGGGGAAGCTTGACGGGAGACAACAGGCTGCAGGAAGACCACCTGAGGCTGCTGGACCACAGGCTGAACCACGGGTTGGACCACAGGCTGAACCACAGGTTGGACCACCTCCACTCTGGGACTGAACCCCCAGGGCTTAAGCGCAGGAGGATTATCTCTAGGCTGCAAAGAAAGCAAAGTCAAAATTAAAAGCTTTAAAAAAACAGATCCCACAAGCACCTGCCTATTTTACATGCACACATTTCTAAAAATTAGAGATTTCTGCTAAATGAACTGCTTACTGGGGCCAATGAACCCATAAATCATAAACCTGATGTTTGACGGGACCCATTCATGTGATATTTGTACTTGACCAATAGCTTAAATTATCATTACTTAAAGAAATACTTCCTAAATAATTCTTATGTTGCTTAAATGTTAGTAATAGTGACTGCACAACTACCCAAACAGTTTTGCCATAACCACATAGCAACCAATCACTTGTTCTCAGATAAGTAATCCTCGTTTCGGGGTTTGACACATCATGCAGATCAACTGACCACATGTTCAACCTGTCTAAGACACTCAATCTCTGGTTATCAACATTATCAGAGACTCCAATCTGCAGTGTGACTCTATATATTTAGTATATAAAATCTCGTTGTCAAATCTCACTCACTCTCTTGTCTCTGGGGACACCAAAATGACTTTTTTGCAAAAATATCACAAACAATTTCCATTTGTAATAGGGATGCCTGGTCACCCACATTCAAATTTTCAGTGACACGTATTGCCACGTATGCCATTACTCAGACAAACTGCAGATGCATGTTTGCTTAAATCATTGTGTCTTTCAAAATGAAGTATAACTACTACCAATGTAAAACACTCAAAATTAAAAGACTAAATAAATCAGATTGAGACACATTGTTCCAGCAAAAATGATATCTAAACAGAAGCATAAAAGCAACAATTGAGTTTTATAAACAGGAAGAGCAAAGTAAGAGATACTGTAGTGGTGATTGAAATAAGTCATTACATTGAATCATTGAAATGAAAAAGGTTTTAAATGGTTTAAATGCATATAATTGAGTTTAACTCAATAAACTGAACAACCTGTTTAAGGACAAAATCTTTGTAATAAAAATGAATCCACTTACGGAACCATAAACCAAGTTATCATTATTCTTGCCTTTTACTGTCAAAACTTTTTTTTTCATATTTACATTGAGGTCTAAATTGAGGACCTACTTTTCTTTTAGTTTTTGGTATTTTCTGTTGGTCAGCAGTAGTAATGTTGACCCTATGTGAATGGCCCGTCTTTTTTGATGACACAGTTCAGGAAGTTAAACACAGGTGCAATAAAACTGGATCACAACTTTCCCGTGACCTGCTTATATCACTGCCCGAAGCTGAAAGACTGAAGGTTGAACCGGAGTAGAAGCAGGGAACCCAGCCACACAGATAATATTATACACTCAGGTTTATGACAATATCATATATTATTAACAATATAGAGTTGTGGTTTTGCAGCGTAGCAACAGTATACCTGCTTGAGGAGGACGTTGTTCATGATGATCATTGGTGAGAGGCTAGAGTAGGAGCCTCCCACCACAGCCAGCTGAGAGGACTGGGGCCCTGAGCCAGGAGTCTGCCTTCCCTGCCGCACAACTGGGCGGGGTGAATCCTCAGAGTCTGTGTTGTCCATTGTGCTCATGTGCTCTGAGCTTACATCTATAGACCAGGAACAAGAGTAACTGGGGTTAAATTAAAACAATAGCTTAAACTCTATGAATATAAAACTGTAGCAAGAGCAAGGTCAAACCTGAGAATCCAGAGTCTCTTTCTAATTCAGCCCGGGAGTCTCCAGACTTCATGAAGCGTGGTCTGCTTGATGTCTTCGAGTGACTCTCTGCCTTCCTCTTGGAGCTCATCTTCTTTCCTGCGATACTGACAATGTCCTTCGAAAATCTCTCACAGCAACTACATCAGCAATGATAGAATTTGGACTCATGTACTTAGATATATTGATAAAGACAAAAGGTTTATCGTTCAGTTAAAGGTGGGCAGCATATCCATATCGTGATATGGTAGTGTGCTAGTTATTTATTTTATAGTGACATAAAACTAACGCAGCTTCCTGGTTTTACAGGCTGCATTAACGTCACACCTTTTTCTGACCTCAGTTGACAGCTCCATGCGAGTGTAATGAACATAGAGCTGACGATTTATTTGTTCACAAACAGCATATAAATGTAATTTACTATCAGTGCAACCGAACAAAAAACACCAAACGCCAGAGCTATCAAGCACAAAATATTGTCAAATATATTACCGATATTAAAGTATTAAGTTAGCTGAAAATATGAAGTTACTTACGCTAGCTACATTCTGTTGTTAGTAAGTAGCATGTGTATAATCTTAACGCCAAGGGCCTTAAACGTTAATTTTGCATGATAGGAGCATAGGTGCTTGTAACCTAGGTAATAGATTACAAGATTTGATACTTGACGGTTTAACTAAAGCTAGTTAAACAAAACTGAACCCTTCAACAATGAAAACATGACGAACATAGAATGAAAGTTAGCACTTTGGCTAGCTACATTATTCGTTAACGCTAACGGCTAAATGCAACCAGCCCATTGTGTACAAAATACCACAAAACGTTAGAGAAACATAGAAGAAAATGCTTACTTTTTGGCGCTGTTCCAACGAGGCTGACTATGCTGAGAAATACGAGCACGTAGCCCGGTCAAGGTGTGCTGTGTCTCGGCCACTTCTTTCCTCGGTGTGCTCGTGGCTGCTGCTGCTGCCCAGCTACGTTGACTCGCTAGAACTCTGTGTTCCACGGTACAATACACGAGACACTCCGCCCCTCCCCTGTCCGCTCAGTCACATGCAGAGCATGGTGGCTGCAGCCGTTGAACTGTCCACTCCGACCGTCAAAACGGAAAGTACTCTACCGATGTACAGTGGGCTATCACTCACCTGACATTACCAATAATTGTTTCTGGGTGGCGAAAGACACAAAGGACAGGGTATTAGTTACAGACAGGCCAAATTTGGACGTTAGGGGCGTGGCCCTGTCTGGAGTACCTAGTACGTCACATTCTGTAGACTGCTACGCCCTCCCACCTAGTAGCGTCCCGGGTTTCTGATTGGTTGATGCAGCCAGCAGCAGAAAAACGTGACTGCTGCCAAATGTGTGGCAAGTTAAGGACATTGTGTTCACTGTGTAGTTAGGTGTGCAGTACAGTGCAGGCAAAACATGTACTGTCGGGGAATCCAGTGACGCGAGGGTTGGATCGCAGTGTGCTGGTGTATTACATAAGAGCCTGGTAGGCCTACAGCTAACCTAAGCTGAGCAAGTCTTCTCTGCGGCATGTTGAAGAAGTAAACAAAACACTGCTTATCAGAACACAGTGTTCTCATGTGCAGGCCTGCTGCTTTTGACTACATTATTTAAACTCGTAAAACATGTTCCCATACTTGCAAAAAGAAAAGTGGAGGATGAGGTGGTAAGGGTTTAAACAGGACAATCACAAATTAGAGAGGAGGGGCAATCTATATACTGAAAGAGAATGCTTCAATTAGCAAGATCAGGATAGGTTTTCCAGAAAATTTAAAACATTACCGTAAGGCAGTCATTTGAAGGCTATAAAAAAAACTGAATGAGGTCCTGTCTATGATTAAGTCATACGATTTCATGCTTGCATACTTTACAAAGTTGTTTTGAAAGCCTGACCATCATCATGTAAAATACCAAATGAGGAAGCATTGCTATTAAATCTAACTACACCTTTATCACCACATGTTTCTGAAAAGCTGTGACTGCAATACAAGTCAATGGATAACAGTAACCCCTTGTGCTTTGTTAACAATGCCCTTACTACAGAGCCTCGCCAGAAAAAGAGCTCTCAGTGTCCTCACGTTTCACATCCTATTGGACCAGTGCGAATGTAAATAACACAGAGGCTCCTTGTATTTGGACTGCATTTATTCAGTGAACTTACATACACATTATGTACTGTAATTAGTAAACACTTCACAGAAAGTCACATATACATGATGTCCTTTTTCAGTTTTGTAAGAATAGTAACACGAGTCCCTCTGCAAAAGTCACAATGAACATGAAGTCATGGAGAAGGTTTCTAGCCTCTCTGTGAATGCTGCCATTGATCTGACTGTTAATAGAGGCTTTAATCCTCTCCGCTGGCAACGATCTACCTATCTTCTCTTCTAAATCTGTTGTATCATGTGTCTGTTTGAAAAATCTCCCACAAAAGCAACTAAATCTTAAAAAAAAAAAAAGACACTGTTTTCAGCCTGTAATCTGCTGAAATTTGCAGATATGTTTGTTTGCTTTGATAATTAATAAAAAAAGAAAAAAATGTTGTAGAAAGATACATAGACAGAAGAGTAATAGTCAGAAAAGATCAACTAATAAAGTCACTCCTGCAACATGTGCATCAGTGAAGATGTATCTTGTTTTGCGGGAACTGGCACCTAAAAAGCAGAAAACAATTAAAAGCATTGAAAGTGATACTACACTGTGTCTATGAAATACATCTTTTTAAGCAACATTTGAATGTCAAATCTTCCAACCCAGCGAGCAGTAGAGCATTTGGTTATAATTAACAACATTTTCCATGAGCTCTTATTACTGGATTTCCCCTTCCATCATCAGAATTGTGACTAAAGGCACCACATCTGAAGATTTAATCACTGAATATCATTATTTGCTCTCATAGCGACATCATGCCGAGGGGAAGTTGTTCAAATGCATTCATTCTGATGAAAACATTTGAGAACCAAGCAGAAGTACCTGTTCCATGTTTTATAGCTATTACAAAATACCCCTAAAGCAGAAACCACAAAAAAACAGCCAAAATCTTGTTTTTAATAATACTCCCCTTTTAAAGCATAGATGTATTACTTGAAACTGGCTTAAGGCACCAATTCATCTAACAATGACCTTTGAAAAAACAAATCTTTATATGAATGATTTGGGGTTGGATATTATCTACATTGTATGTGAGATAAATCTCTCTTCACAGAAGAAGCTACTGAATTTGTAAGTTCTCAACTATTTCAAAATTGCAAGTGGCCTATGAGTGAGCTACGAGCCCCACAGGTGTACGAAACTGTAATCTCAGAACTATGAAAAACCACCTAAATAAGAATTTTACTGGAGAGATAACCAAACAAATATGGGTCAAAGGCCTATTGGGCAGAGGTCATAGTTAATAGTTTGGATTTATTGAAGTGGGGTTGTCTGATTTCTGACCTGTTTAAGTTTATACGGGGGGATCTGAATCCTTCCCAATGTCAAAACCACCAGACTCAAATAACAAAAACAGTAGTTTTACCTTGTGAAACATGGGAGTTGCTGGTCTGCTGCTGCCTCAATTATTAAGTTTGTATGGTCACTGTATGACTTTGTTAGGTAGACCAGCAACTCCTGTGTTCTGCAAGGAAAAATCACTGTTTTTGTCAATGGATCCTAGTGGCTTCAACGAGTATAGAAGGGCGCCTGTGTAAACTTAAACAATGATGTCTGATGGCAAGGTAAAAGAGTGAGATTGTAAATAAGGTTGGCCCTTTTTTCAGGGGGCTAAAATATGTTGTGCTGCTACCCCGGTCCTTAGACGTTCACTTTAAGACAAAGATGACAAATGTCTTCTGAAAAAATCCCAAGTATTCCATTTGAGATCTTCAGATAAATAAAGCCATTATGAAACCACCTAAAGCATTGTTTATTCCCTTTATGCTCAGCACTGGCATATAAAATATGGGCTCTCTGAAGCTGATGGAGAGATTAAAGACTCTGTGACTGTGTGGTCCCCTGACCACTAAAGATGGGGTGGAGGGGTTATGAGATAATGGCCTCTTGCTTCTTATAAACTACGGTTTATAAAGGAATAGCAATCAGGAAAAGTCACGGTGCAGAATTAGCATCATGCTGAACCACAACAGCCAGGACAATATGGCCACACAGGTTCCTACACAGCTGATAAAATACTACAGACCACCCCCGGACACAGCCTTACCCCAGGATGACCTCGAGGCAAATGTCTGGCTTTTAGCGGGGTTGAATAAGATGAATTTCTTTCAAACTCTGTTTGGGCTTCTGGATAAGATGTCCGCTCCCTCAGAACGCCTCTAATCACTGCTTCAAACAGTTGACCTAGTTTTCACCAGCTCAAGCACCTACTTCACATTACCCATTGTTCCTTGTTCCCCACGAGGGAAAAGTTTGTGTGCCTCAATGGCAGTGATCCTCTCAATACTGATAATGACGATCTTTATTGGGATCTTAAAGGATGGGTTCTTATGTTTTCAAGTCTGTTTTGAAACAATACAGTCAGGCCCATGTTTTCTTGAAAGACATGATTATCGCTGCTGTTGGTACTGGCGGTGAAGAGACCCCTCCATAAGGTGGTTCCACTGGAAGTAATGGGGAACAAAATCCCAGTCCTCATTCTGTTCATCTGAAGCTAATCTGAGCTATTACCAGTTTGACTGAGACAAAAATAAAATGGATACAGTCTTTAGAAGGACATCCTCTCTTTGTGTTAGCATAGAAAGCTTCCTTGCTGAGTCG
Source organism: Serranus cabrilla (assembly GCA_903364295.1). Taxonomy (NCBI): domain Eukaryota; kingdom Metazoa; phylum Chordata; class Actinopteri; order Perciformes; family Serranidae; genus Serranus; species Serranus cabrilla. The sequence goes on from CAFUXE010000672.1 coordinate 27,101, forward strand.
GAGTGGAGGAACGAGCTTCCTCTTTTTACTAAAAGGACTATGACCCAGGTCACCTGACTCATTTGACTAACCCAGACGGCTCTTGCTACATTTGCAAATTCCAGCCTCACATAAACTTCATTGAAGTTTATGATGCCATATTGCACAAAAAGTGGATTGTATATTTTTCTCCTGTGCACACATTAAACCTTCTCAGGGCCAGTGTGGACAGGAGAAATGACTACAGTGCAAACAACAGTAATGAATCCCAAAATCCCAAAATGAGATAGCATTTTAGAACTTAAAGTGCCCTCCAATCGATACCAATGTGTTTCTTAAATGGGTTTTGGTCAGAGGCCTGAAATAAGGTCTGTGCTACAAGCTTCAAGAGATTTTCACGTTTTGTTCTACAACCTTCAATAAGTCAATAAATCGAGATTTTATGTGTCTTAAAGAGGCATTTGCCAACAAGAGACTGCAGAAGTTGTGCTGATATTACAGCCTTCTCTACTGTTGCAGTCATGAGACTATTGATTTTCATGAGACAACAGCTTTTTATTCCTGGTGATATATTTGTGCTTAGAAAATCAATTTGTGAAGATTATCTTAACTAACAAAATGTGTAATTATGGTAAACATTTGTTTGTCACAGGGCTTATTTTCTGCAATAATTCCAATTCAATGGGAAAATTTCATTGACAAACTGCATGTCCAACTTTATATATGGTCTATCTGTGATACATAGGTTCGTGGGTCTTGCTTTAAGATAGGCTTTAAAAAAGTGAAACTATTCTGCAATTTTGTACTGCACTTCTGTAAAGTCCCACCATGAGATCCATGAAAGGTCTCATTTCACAGAACCACTCTGTAACACCCTCAAGAGTCAATTTCCCTCCTCAAATAAAAGAGAAAGAGAAGGAGAGATTTGGACCTTATTATAAAAATCATTTAGAACGCAAGCAAAGAAAATACCACACCCACTACACACAAAGCTCTTGGATCTGGTGAGATGATAGCATGTTATTGCTCTGGGACAGAAATACTAGGACTGTAAATCTCATTGGATTCTACCTTAAAAGGCCATATTCACATGTGCACAGGATAGATTTTCTTGCTATGCCTTTTGTCATTATTTCCCAATATGTGAATCTGGTGATTTTCAAAGTAAACCTTTTCACCTGCAGCCCTTGGCTGAAACTATCTGCAGCCTTAGATTATTGAGCTACAATGCCGTGTGGCTTTACACAGAAGCACATGCTCGTCATAAATGGGTTTAAATGGATTACAGGCCTGCCAAAGAGAAGACCAGCACAGCACACAATATATTGTGATATTTTTTAATCTCATCTGTCCTTGGTAGTTTGACAGTGTGGAGGAAACAGTGATGAATGTAGCCATAAATGTCAAACATTATGAAACAGTGTGTGTGTGGGTTTATGTGTGTGCGCCACAAGAGGACAATCCATCTCTTACTTGCCACAGCCGTTTGCTGTCTTCTTGTGTTTCCTCCTCCGAGGTCTGTTCTTGATAGACTCACTGCTGCTGTGGTGGAAGAGCAAAGAGCGCTAAAGATATTGATGTGTTCATGTCTGATAGATAAAATGTTCATCTACTGACCTTTTATTATTCACATGTATCTGACGGAGTCTGAAGCAAAGGAAAAAAACAAACAACGGGCAGTTAGCTGTGTTATAAACATTTAAATCTGGTGTTTATTAGAGAGAATTACCTGCATTCACATCTCTGGTGCTCCACAAATGTAAGTTCCACATGATGCATAGATATCATGGGGTGAATCCTCATCACCTGAGAAACAAAGGAAAAGGAAAACTAAAATTTAATATAGGTCCATATATTTATATTTATAAAGCAACTACATGCTACTAGTTTTTTTCAGGTAATGAAACAGCCTAAATGTAATACTGATGCCTCCATATGACCTACCTCAGCAAAGAGACGGTCAACAAGAAGATACACTATTTCTATACAGTTCTATATACTTAATGCCAGTCCACACAAATCAGAGGGAGCAATTTATGGCACACAGACCGGAGGAGCCTGTATTTGCATTTTCCAAGGCCAAGTTTGCCATTGAGTAGTACTTCAGCCAGTGTGGAGGTGAAGAAAACATTTTGAACTTTGACCTCTGTTGAACAAAGCAAAACTTTGTTCAACAGAGGTCAAAGTTCACAGTTCTGAGATGAAAACTCTAAACTGTAAATGGGACCATCATTTACAAATCAAACATCATGTTGTACTGTAAAGGGGTAAAGAGACTTCAATACAATCTGACTTCTTTTTGCAACCAGTGGCATTGACCCCTGCAGATCATTAGGAATAATACAGGTTTAAGGAACTTACACATAGAATTCACTTTTTAGACCAGGAGATTTATGTTCACTTATTATTCGGGAGTGTCGATAACTTTAGCTTTTTCAACAACACTAGTATTACCAAGCAGCCAAATCTGTCAGTTGCAGGCATTCTTTTAAATCATCTCTGATCAGAGATCTTACTCCACCTGCAGAGTGATATTGCCTTCAAGGGTAGCCTGGCACTCCAGGTTCTCATCCCCACAGCAACCAGAGCAGCGGGAAAGTGGGACACAAGCAGGCAAGTAGATGTACTCCACTTCTCCAGGGTACTCCTGCTCCACATCCACCAACTGCTCCATAGGCTGACACAGGCTCTTGGCCCAAACCTCCTGGAACGGCATTACTACAACACAAGAACAACCTTTACAGTTCAAATCATTTACAAGAGGTGGACATCTTTATCCAGTGCCCTTACCTCTGGAGTGACCTTCTTCTGGAGGGTGTGAAATCTGCAAAATACATAAAAACCAACATCAATGCCAAACATGGTTCTAATGATAAAGAGCCTGCAGACAATCAGGAGATAGACACAAAGTGAGAAATTAGCACGATATAAATGGTTTCAATAGCAGTGGGTGCATTGTGCAGTAGCAGAGTGCCCTCTGGTGGCAGGAAAAGGGAGTGCGCACACATTGATCCAGGGAAAACAATGATGCAGCATGGTTCCAGGAGCATACCACTGTGCCGCTGTTTAAGCAGTAAAATGAGCCAGCCAACAACAAAAATGCACTAGATTTCTCAATTTGATGTAACACTAGAAGGTTTGTTTTCACAAGAAGCAAAAACCTTCAAAGAATGTGAAGAATAACAACAAAGAATAGTTGCTGGCATGTCCTCATGGGAGTTTACAGACAATAAACCCAGTTAAAACAAAAGCTACACTGAAGAGTGTCATGACGCAGCATGAATTTCAGGAAGTTCTCACAATGCAGCTTCCAACTCGCAATGGCAACGATCCTGATTTTTTAACGCCAAATTGAGCAGGAACACAAGTTCAAAGTTGATCTTGGCTCACTTCTTCTTTTCAATATCAACATCTCTGACTCCTCACCTCTCCTCTCTGCTGCTTTCCTCTCACTTTGTAAACTTCGGTGGGAACAGTGTCCTCTAAATGTCACACGCAGCAAAAGCTTGGTAGTTTACACAAGAGTAGGTTTAATTGTGGGAGTTTTATGTTTGCTGGAAGTGAGTTTGTGCTTGTGTCAAAGAGTCTGTATTGCTTCATCCAACAAAAGAACATGATGCATTGCAGCAGCTGTAATTAGAATAAAACATGCAGACATGCATAAACATTAGTGGGATTGAAGTGGCTTGATGTTGGACACGATGAGCTAAAAACTAAAACTGGTGGTTTGCTAAAAAAGGGAAAAACATGGGGAAGTATTAAACATGGAAAACTGTGTGTTTCTTTTCTTGTCTCTTCTCTCAACGTTCTTTTTTTCCTCTCTAATTTTGTAACTTACACAAAGCTTCCAAGCTATTGCATGATGGTAACCATCATGCTGAAGACACAGAACAACCAGTTAGGGAGATGTTTCTATTTTTCCCAGTTATTAATGTGGTGGTCAATTATGGGTTTTTTTAAATGGCAGACTAGAAATTGGATGTTTTCTATCTATCTTGTTTTATGGTTTTATGACTGACCTTGTGTCCTTCATTCAGGGAATCAAGTCTGCAGACTTTACATAATTACATAATCTGATTCTAACCACCTGCATTTCAACACTCACCACAAAAGTTATTTTCTTACTCTGTCTACTCATGATCTGTTGCTGTGTCGCCTCAAACATCTGTGAAACACAACATCATTTGGTGGATAAATCAAAGACAAATACATTTGTGACTTTAAACTTTTATTCTGGCAAATAGATCTCACATCAGTTCTCCTGTGAGAAGCTGTCTTGGCTGCACTGTGCATTAACAACATTTCCTGCTATTCAACAGTTGATATGAGAGCCACCTTTATATATTTTAGTATGCAACTCAATTCAAGTCCCTGCTGGGTGATACTGCATGTCATGCCTGGGGTTTGGATGCTATTTCAGCAAGAGGGAGCAGTAGGTCACCAGAAAGAGAAGTGGAGGATTACTGGACAGCACCATGGGAGCAGGGCCCAGAGCCGCACAGTCTCCAAAACCACAACTGCTGTCTCATGACAGACAGCAACTTTCTCTAAATTACAGATGCACCAGCTGAGCTCTGGTGCTTTTTCACAGTCTTGCTCTCAGATACAATAGTAGCTCTGCACACCTCTCTATCTCGGCTGGATCAGCAACATGCAGCAGCTGGTATCTATGCACACTAAATTCAGCAATTCCCAAACCCCTAAATGCAGATGTTATCTCCATGGCAGGGCAGCCAAAATACAGATAGTGTGTAAAAAGACTGCAGAGTGGAACAGATGGGTCCTCTTAAAGTGGAAAAAGCTCTGCCTTTTAAATGTGACTCCTGTTAGCTTTTCACATGAGGGGCTAATAGGAGTCACACTTCGAGGAGAATATGCTGTCTCCTACATTCTAAGAAAGAAAGACTATACTGGCTCAACTTTAAAAATTGAGCTAACAATTTGCATCCATCTTTTTATAATTTCAGCTATGCCTACACGTCTTTTATAGCCTGACTAACTCAATTAGTTAAGTACAACCAACATGATTTCCTTAGACTTCTTAAAGCTTAATTAAGTTGAGCCAACTCAATATTTTCCCCAAGTTTGTGGTAATTAAAAGACTTTATTTAAGCTATTCTGACATATCATTTGAATTAAATCCTACTCAAATGCGTCAGTGTGAATTGTTACCTTAAATCTTTTGAGTTTGACTAAATCATTTAACTCACGTTAGAATAAATAACACATTTCAGATCCAGTTTCTAAAATCAAATGCTTTATTTTGTTCAACAATTCTGCACCACTGTTGTGCATAAAGGTTACAGAGTAGCAAACACACAAACAACTAACATGTGAACTCCCATGTGAAAACACAAGTAAACCACATGAATCAAACATCTCTTAACTTCCTGCATCAAATTTTTCCTGAGCTGTCACTTCCAGGAGTCACGTTGTCCTTAACTACCTCCATTCCAGCATTTACATCACTTATTACTGTTAAAATGATCAACATAGTGAACTGGCAACATTTTTAAGGACATCAAAATATTTTAAGGGCCGTTACCTTTGGGCTGACTTTTAGTCCATCCAGTTCAAGGAGGACTTTTTTAAATACCTCAAATGTTTTTATCCATTTTTTTGGGTAGCTGAGGTTGAGTGAATATATCAGCCCCAGGAGACATTGCGAGTGTCCAGGACTTCTGTTCCATCCATTATGATCTTCACATTTGCTGGATCTGGCATTGCAAGCCGGATGATGACAATCTTCATCATGTGGTCTCAAGTCACCTGATCTTCACCAGCCTGGCAAAGTTAGAACATTAGAACCAAAATTAGATCCAAATAAACATTTCAGTGTTTCAAGTCATCACATTGGAAAACACTGTTTGAGTGTAACCCCAAGTGTGTCACAACTTCAAGGGACAGACAACAAGACCTTGTTCACAACAAGGTCTGTGGATTATCCTAATGAGGTTATGATTTCTTCAGACCTCGCTCTTGACTTTTCAAATGTATTTCTTTAGTGAATTTACCAGCACAAGCAGAGTGCCATTTGGTTTCATTAAATTTGAAAAAAGGGCAGACATTGCTATGATTAACATCTCCAACACTGGGCAGATGATAAATACCAGTACAGGTTAGAGGACAAATGTGTATTTTGAGCTTGACAGTCCTGTTAACAATTCTGGCAACAGTTCATTTGAAAATGTACCATCTTACATTTCTTTTTACCATGAAGAGAAATAAATAAGTATATAATAAGGAGTTGGTGGGGTCAGAGTTTAACTATACAAAAGTGTAACTACACAAAATGTACTTCAATACTTATATATCAGCAGTGTATCAATTTGACCAAAGTATAATACAGAGCCTAAATATCAACTCACCAGTAAATTCGGCTAAATGCGAAGAAGTCCCGTGTCTCTGTGTGAACGTCCTCGCAGAGAGAGGAGCTGCTACGCTGTGATCAGATGTGACGTAGTGAGGGCCACGCGGGGCCACCACGCACAGAGGTCTTTATTAAACCCTTCTAGCCGTTACAACTGGGCAGACATGTCCGGGCAAACCATGTCCTGCCCTGGGGTTTGAAATAATGCAGTACACCACGTCAAAATTTTCGCTTCTTAAATGAACTCAGAAATATTTTTTTCAAAATTCATACATTCATAAGTGTAGACAGAGTTGTTGGTTTTTTTTTTTAGATCAACTTCTTAAAATGACTTATCAACTGAATAAAACAAGTACATGTAAAAGACGGATTTTTTCATGATGAAAACATTTCTATATTTTACAGTCCCACTAACTACATGTAGGCCTATCCTTTTTCTTTTTAGAGTACGTTATATTTCACTGTCATAAATACGTGTAAATGTTAGAGTAATTAATGACACAAATGTTCCCAATACACCTAGAACTTGCATTTCTTATCTTAACTGGAAAAGAAGCAAACATCAGCTCGCTAACATTAGGCTACAAACAGACAAGTTTTGAAATAGTTTGAATTTACCTGCGCAGGTACCAGCTGCAGCAGAAGAACCGACAAAAGGTGCGAGACACCGACAAAACTATGCATAGTACCAAAGACAAGTTAAACACCTCCTCGCCTATAGTCGGTAAACACGAGGAAAGTAAAAAAAAAAAAGAAAGAAAGAAGAAGAACAGCGTCGTGAAGCGGGTGTTGTACTTCTGATGTGCGCCTTGTTACTGTACGAGCTGGGATGGAGAGTGAGCGAGCAAACACTTGGATACATCTGATCAATGGAAAACAGTTACTACTCTCTCTCTCTCTCTCTCTCTCTCTCTCTCTCTCTCTCTCTTTGTCTCTCTCGTACACACACACGCACGTACGCACACGCACGCACACATACAAACATACTTCAGTCCAGGAATCAAGCATATGAGGTCATTCACAAGATATAAAAGACAATAATTATAATTCATTCTCAAACTAAATGAAAACTTATCAGCAAACTCTTGAAACCATGCTTGGGTTATTCAATCTGTTACAGTGGACTGTATAACAAAATTATTAATATTCATATTACAATATTATACAATCGCCAGCCTCAAAGTCTCCTTATATTTTGTGATTTTCTGCTTAAATAAAAAGCAGAATAAGGTGTTTCTTTATGGTTTGAGAAACATCTTCCACTGCTTAGGCTAAAGTATAAAAAACAATTGGTACCTAAAAATGCACTGTCACAAGGCTGAAAGCATGACTCATGAAAAATAGTCACTTTCCAGCTACATGGTTTAAGCAACATTTATACAGAAGTGAATAAAAACACATTACTCACCAGGAGAAGTAGAAAAAACTGTACTGCAAGCATGACAAATGTAGTGTTAAAGTGTTATTTTGTCTCTAAGGACCTAATAAACACACTGATACAAGTCGTCTGTTTTTTTTGTCGTTTGTTTTTTTTGCCCTGGCCTGATTATGATAATGACATACTGTCTGCCAAGGTCAGCCACGGTACGAGGAGCTCCCTTTGTCTCTGTGCTAACTGCCAACACGCAGCAGCTCAGGGTCCACCTCTGGATGGCGTTCCTAGTTTGAACAGTTTGGTCCTCCTGCATTGTTTATGCACTCTGTTGCCTGTTTAGTCTTGGCACGAATGCAGCAGACTTGAGGCTGTCAACAGTAATGTAGAATGTCTCAGAGCGATAAACTGCTCTATACATTTAACCATCCTGTTACACAATACCTGGCTTATTTTTGTTTTTAGGTGCTTTCAGTTACAATTAATGCTGATTTCTGATAATGTTCACGACAGTTGCAGTGATAGCAGCTCATTCTGCAGGGCACAAACGACAAGCACCAAGTCGCTCTAACATTTATTAGAAGGGCTCAGGTGTGTTTTCACAGACAGTGTGATTTATGGGATAATTGGGCTGGTGTGTTTTGGAAAACAGTCTCGAGGAGACAACCAAGATGGATGATATGATTATTCCTGTTCAAATGACCTGTTGACTGCAGAGATTGATGGACTTTATTGAGCAACAGTGCAAACCTTTACGAGCACACGTTAATATATCAAGCTGACTTGAAGCTCAGGTGGAGCGTCTCTGCCAACCTCCATTCATCTACTTGATTCAATATTGATGCATCACCAAATCTCTGTTAAAAATCCTGTTGCAAATAACATTCAGCACAGAACCACAGTTCATACATCGTACTGCTCTACATTGGACTGATCCACACTACCTTCAGTTCAGCCAAGTGGGAGGAAAAAACTGTTTCTGGTCGATGAAGATCAGCGTCAGCCAGTCAGGGGTGCTCTTTTTCATCTCACTTATCTGGAAATGCATGTCAGATAAAGAAGATTATAAGTATTTAAGCAATGTAAACATAAAGGCAGCTTTTATTTGTCTTTATCTGTCTGGAGGGTTTTATTTACCGGTGTATTTCTGGATCATGCTTTTCCACTGAGGACTTCACATGGAGAAAGGTTGGCAGGTGGAGGTGCAGGTGACCTGAAGAGGCTGCAGGTGGAGCTACAGTTCTCTGGTAGAATCTTCAGGTGGAGGCAGAATAGGGAAATTCAGCTGAAGTGAACTTACTGTGAATTCAGTTCATTTTGGCTTAGACAGATTCCAATCAGCTAAAAGCAGAACTGGATGCAGATGTTCCAGTACTCAACACACACCCACATAGATTGCAATATAACACACTCATGTTAGCGTCACATGTACAGTAAGCAACATGAGGCATCGAAAAAATAATGTTTCACTTCCCCATTTTCAGCTAAAATGTAAAGGTTTCTTTTCACAAGGAAAAATGACCAATTTCTACTCCTGAAGTCCATGGAGGCCACATTCATTTTCAGGGGCCTCCAGGACAAGAGCTGCTGTTAACCTGTGTCCCTCACACACTCTGTGTAGCGTGGAAAGTTTCACTGTTGAGGTGCCATTCTGCATAACGACTACTTTTAGTTGTTATACACTGAGTACGCTACAATTTGGTGATAATGCTAAAGGACTTTTACTTGACCTATATTTTCAAATCAGGATTGTGGAATTATAACTTATACTTGAGTTAAGTATCTGAGTAATTCCTGCATCACTATTTTTGACTTTTTGAAGGGCAGGGGCGTAAAGAAATTAAAGGGCACATAGAGCATGTTCTTACCATTGAAGAGGGAACTTTAGGCATGTTTTTTAGAGAAACTCTTTGAGTGACATTGTGTAGGGGAAGGCCAGTGTGGCCCCTGTGCTTGTGCCCAGTCGGCCCGCTCAGTAGTCCCTCCATGGTAAAACCCACCTTAAACTTCACTGAATGAACAGCCTGAAAGATTTGGGCGTGTGAGCGGCTTTTGAACCTCCTGGTCTTTTCAGTTCACCAGCAGTCCTTACAGGCCGGGATCACCCACTTTCCGGGGGCTTCCCCTTCCTGCTCCCAGACTCCCAGTATGACAGCCAGAGGTCAGACAGGCAGCTGCTGCTTCCTGTCTCTGGGAACCACACGGATGCTCCAGTCCCAGTCCCCATCAAGGGAGGATGGGGTTTCCCTCAGCTGGAGCAGAAGCAGCAGGTGGGATGATACAGATCTGGCTGTGTCTTTAGCTATAAGGTCAGAGAAGGATAATCGGAGTAAGTTAGTAACTCATACAAACATTGGCCTGCATCCACAGGTAGGAGGGCAGCACTCCCTCTGCTTCAAAGCCTTTAATATCAGCTATCACGAGTAACAAAGCTCTTATTTTCTCTTATTATCCCTCTGGAGTTGAAAGAGGTTCATACGGTGCATTTTTGCTGTGGGGAGGTTGTTGGACCTTTATTCCTGTCACTGAAGAAGACAGGAAAACAAACAGACACACCTCCTCACATTCACCGACAGTCTGGTGTTCAGTTCTCCTCTCCTCTGCTCAGTGTTTTGTTTTTTTTAGCCTATTTTAATGCCTGTGATCAGAATCCAAACTTTTACTTATTTCCCACACTTATTTTGCCAGTTTTGGACTGCAGGTGCATTGTGGGTAATGCTACTGGTTCCCAAGCCCACAGTGACCAGACGGACCAACACTGATATATGTGACCCGAAAGGCCAAACAGATGCAAGTCCATTCTGGGACGGACACACACACACACACGCACACACACACAC
>CAFUXE010000672.1:37756-51441 GCA_903364295.1 Serranus cabrilla
ACACGTAATTGTTTACAGTAAAAGTGGCAGCAATACCCTGTATAGGTGTATCAGGCAAAGCTCATATCACCAAAATAAAGACGGCATTCTATTGTTTTGGAAGTGAGATATTTGCATTACTTTGTGTAAAGAGGAAGGTAGATGTTAAGAGAAAAGAGAAAGTGGTGAGACCTGATAAAACATATGAAACTGTACAAATTTATAGCTCAGTTTAGAGTGGGAGAAAATAGAAACAGATTTTGGCAGCACCCGAGGAAATGCTCCAGGAAAAAAAAAAGGAGATCTTTTTCTGGGTTGACAGTTGTGATTCACTTCACAAATTCAGTGTCTTTATAGTTTATTTCTGAGGAATTTGTAGCAGTGAGCTGTGCTGCAACATCACAAATGTGTCTGATTTCTAGCTTTTGGAAGCAGGTCTCTGGAATGTTTGAAGCCTTATGAAACAGGAATGCTGTTCATAGTTTGATGGTATGTATAAGTTATGTAATTCGAGAATAAAAAGGACAGAAAAAGCTATCTGTTTGAATTCTGAATATTTATTTGTAGTAATAGTTGGATTTAAAGGTTACACAGAGATGGCATTGTCAACACACACAGATGATTTCAATTATTTAGGTTGATTAGATCACTGCTTCGGACATATTCAGATCACATGACATCTCCCTGACCCTCCTTTTGCTTTTTAGGGTGGGACGACTTCGTATCTCCCAGGATATCTCCACCCTGATTTACCACAGAATGACTGAAACACACATGTGTGAGTGTACAGGGCCTTTATTCAACAACCACTTTACACTGCCAGATCCAAACAATAAATAAGTGGGTTCATTTTAACTTCATGGGACCTCACCATCTTAAAACCACAGTCAGATCACCACACTTTATCAAACATCCTACTGGAATAATGTCGGCTTTTCCAAAGCTCAGCAACATTTTCCGTAGTTTTTCTTACAAATGAATGACTAAAGTTCAACACAATGTGTTTTTTAGATTTGGTTTAGCCAACAAGTGAGAGTGAGCACATACAGGTTCAACGTCTTGCTCAATGAGACTTCAAATGAAACCGAAGCACAGGACCTATTTGAAATTCTAACACTGCTAATCCTCGTCCTTATCCTTGTCAGTGTAAATGTGGAAAATCCCAATATCTGTTCTGTCTGGTGAAGTCAGTAACCAGCTCACCTGATCATCATCGGTCAAAGTACAAAAACATAAATGTGACTGCTAGACATTCAAAACATCTAGAGCTGTTTGTGTCGTTAACACATTGACAAGACTTGTGTTGAGATGTTAAATTTAAGATAAGTCAAATGTTCTAGAGGAGAGTACATTGTTTCAGTTCTGTTACAGCATGTTCTACTTTTCTGTGGAGAAGGCTCTCTTCATAAGTGGAGGAGGCGTCTTTCCTGCTTCGTAGAGAGACTCTGGAGGAGGGGAGCTCAGGCAGCACCAGTCTGGGATGCGGCCTGTCTGGTTGTAGTAGTCTCGTGATACCGACCTGCTGCCTAAAATGTCCTGCAGCGCCCCAAAGATAGCACCTGTAGAGCAGAGGACAGCGTGAATCCTGAGAAGGCTTTCCAAAGACATGAGGCCACAAATATGGTGTCTGCAGTATGCTGATGCTCTCTTACATTGCTTACTCGGTAAGACATTATTGCAGCATATTATGATAAATATGAAATAAAATCTAATATCTGACCTCCGAGCCAGGCGGTGCAGTTGGACTTGGCTGGTGGAGCGTGTATACGCAGGCTCTTGCTGGCCAGCACGTCGCTGTACTTGGGTTTCTCCACCAGGAGGCGTATCTCTGCCATCAGACGGTGCAGGAAACCCGGCAGCATGGCCGTGCCTCCGATCACCACCAGGTTCTCTGAGAGCACCTTACGTGTGTCAATGGGGCACTACAGGGAAACACATGGACACATTTATCAAATTAGATCATTTACTGATGTTCGGTCTTTTCTTTCGCCTCCGTCATGACAGATTACAGAGAAAGGCAATTATTTTTGATCAGCTGTCTAAGTCCGCAGCCAGTGCAGAAGGAGAATTGATGACGCAGGAGGACGCAGCACTTCCAACACTACAGGACAGCACTATCTGGTGCTCAGGTGCCGACTAAAACAAGATGTGATTGATGTTAGTAGCTGAAGCGGTCATTACTGCAGCTACTGCAGCATATATCAATATCAATACATCCTGAGGAGAGTCCTGCACAGATTCGGGGTCTGAACGTGCTGCTGTAGCAGAGAAATGTCTGCTGCCGATGTTCCCACTGAGAGTAATTACGCTGTCCGGCGCTGACGTGGTCCCCACATGGAACAACAAAACTGCTCTTGCATGGAGCTGCCTCAGTGGTGTGTAGCCATAGCAACCACACTGAGTCAAACTGTAAACTCAATTCCACGGTTGTGCAATATGGAGAACAAAATTGGGTTACTGCATTTCTCCTGCCAAAGATACTGACAGCAGCATCATTAGAAAGGAGCTTGTTACTGGGACATTAGTGAGGAAAAACCCAAATGAAATCATGTCAACCGAGCCACAAAACATGTAGAAGAGGTCCATGCAAGATTATACTATGTTGCTGCAACACGCATGCTATATAACGGATGAAACTTCTAAATACAGTCATTTAAACATGTTTTTCAGTACATTTAAGAGATGTCAATGTACTGTAGTAGAACCAATAACTCAATCAAAGCTTATTTGTGTAAAAGAAATAGAGCTTCAAATGAAACTTCCCTCCACAATTCTTCAGCGTCAAAATTAAGACTCTAATCTTAGACTTTTCTCTACCTTGACCAGAGCATCTAATATCAGAGAGGCCACACTCTTCTCTTCATTGTCCTGTTCAAACAGGATCTCCATCAAAGAGTCCCTGAGAAATACAAAAAAAAATTTAATCAGCAACAACTTAGATACATTTAAAGACACAGTGCAGACAACAAGCAGGTCAAACAACAAATATTACTGTCCCACAGATGAAAGCACAGAAGGATCTTCTGCTGTGACAAAGGGAAACATCAATACAAAAACACATGTAAATATCTCTAAAATAATATTTATTCTCCGTGTTTGTCTCAGTTAAAGGCAGGAAAAGATCTCAAAAGCAAAACTGGATGATGTACCTGATTGATCCTTTGACGTGCAGGATTTTTTCACCATCCAGAGGATAGTCAACATCTGGAGGAGGGGCGGGACGCTACAAACACATTCACAGGAAGCAAGAAGTGTAAATGAATGCACAGCAATAAAGTGCTTACTGCAAACATTTGTGTATAAAAACCAGCATGCAAACAACATGTCACTCACTTCGGCTGTACCATCCAGGTTAAATTTGGCTTCCTGGATCTGGAGGCCTCTTTGCAGGTCACTGACAAAGCATGTTCTCACTGTAGGAGACAAAATCTAAGCAATAAACAGACGTCCAAACTACAAGAAAGAAATGTATAACTAAAGATGAACATTTTAACCAAGTGGCAACGTCTGGGCCTGAAAAGTGAAGCTTCTTTTATATAATGACTGAAGCAATGTCAAGGAATTCAAATGTTACAAAGACATACAGTTAAGTCTTCAATGGCAGCTTTAGTAACATAATTGGCATTTTGCAGCACAAACTGCAGCATAAATGAACCTTTGACCTCGATTATGAAACACTCGTCAGTTTTCAGCTCAGATAATAATCCAGTGCAGGGATGGTAATGAAGGAAGCAGCCACAGTCTAAATAGAAGTTTTTTGTGTTGTTTTCTTTTGGGGATGCTGCCTTTGAAGACAATAATTATAATGTCGATCCATTTCCCTCACGGGAGCCATGAAGGGTTCACATTTTAAACCCGAAAACAACTCCATCAAACCTACCCTTGATATCCTCCACAGTCTCCTCTGGAATGGTCCCTGAGGAGAAGATGAAAACGACGTCAAAATGAAGTGAAACTTAATTTCCTTTCATTTGCTTTTCACAAAGGAGCCATTTCTCTCATTTCACTTGCGAGTTAGATTTATGATGAGGCTGAATCAGCATCTGTGTGCAGCAGAGGACAAGAATAAGATTTTGACTGCTCGGTGTAAAACAAACAGGAAACTGTCAAAAAGACAATTAACAAATTCTTCATGGGCTTCAGATTTAAGGCATTATTTTCAATCTGTGACTCATGCAGGGTTAAAAGTCTTGATTAAAGAGAGTTCCTCTGTGCTCACTGTAAGAATGCAGTTCATTCAACAGACCGGCCATGTGAGTCGGCTTGCTGTCTGTCTTAATTATTAATGTATATGTGTGTAGCTGCTCTCACTCTGCTGCAGCTGTACATCTCACAGTTTGGTTTTCTCCATCAAGAAAGTGTGTGGAGAGAAAACTCTAAAATAGACTGTATGCATATGTATAATTCACAAAATGAGAAAGGGTTTCACTCAAGTGTCACACAGAAACAAGTTCTTCTTATGAATAGGAAATGATGCATAACGGGTCAAAGCCATTACATTGTTCTGCGCTCTGCATTATAGAACAAATCAGAAGTTCACATTAGACTTACAAGTTCATCCATTCAAAAAGATAAAGACACACAATGTGCTGTATTTGTTCTGTAATTACCGATGGCAGCTGGTACGCTCTGCCCAGTGGTGGTGTCTGTGTCCACAGTGCACTGCTCCACAAGAAGTCCTTCTAATTCTCTGTAAATAAATACAGACACGTGAAGTTATGGGAGGAAATACACAGACTGTAAAATTTCCATTCAACAGTTACAAATCTTTTTTAATAAAAATAATAAAAAAAGAAGTGTTCTTTTTACAGCCAAATATGCACAACATAGTACACGACACCAACATACAGTCACACACTGAAATCTGAAATGCTGCTTACTTATGGATAGCTTTCCCTCCCAGAGGCAAAGCCTCCCAAGCTGGCAGGATAGGAGTGCACTCATAAACCTGAATTCACAGTTAAGGTGGTACCATGTTTATTTAAAACAATAAATATTTTTGCATGTACACATTCAAGCATTTTCCCCTTTAAAATGCTATCCTACTTTCCTGTCTTTGTGCAAGTCAAAGCTAAAAATGTCCTGAACCAGTCCCTCCATTGACCTAACAGAGAACAAACTCATCTCAATCTACTATTCTTATTCTGTGTAATTAACAAATCTATTTTCCAAACAGTTGGAGTATTCCTATTAGGGTCAAAGACTCCAAGATGACAGGACTAGGATACAGGTAACACCAGTGTCTCCGTGTGTCCACAGTCCATCACCAGAGCAGAGTTGATGCCCAAAGTCATGATGGCCATTAAGTGGCTTGGAGCAAACAGCACAGAGGGCACCTGGAAAACACCCAAGAAGCACACTTCATACACACATTGCAAACTGAAGCTTATTATCAATTAAGTTAAAGCATGTTACTGCAGGATGTACTTTACTATTATCAAACTGAAGTCCACATAATTTTCAAACTTTTGATTACATTTTTGGGGCACAAAATAAATCTAATAAAATAAGTAAATTTGTATTATGCATGTTCCAAATAACAGTTTTTTCTGTAAAGCTTCCATAAAACATTGCTGGATTTTCATACCTCAAACTGTTTGAAGAAAACCTTGGTGAGCATCTCCCTGAAGTGAGACGGGCAGAGGATGGACTCGATGATGACCACTCTTCTGTCTCGAGGGTTCACCAGCAGGTGCCTGATTGAGAAAAATAGGAACACAATATTTGATTTGATGAGGCTTGACCACACCATTTTACATCTCAAAGTGTTCTGTATAAAGGATGTTTAACACTTGTCTATAATGAATACCTAATGCAGCCAAGTCTCACCTGAAGTACAGTAAATGGATAAACTCTTTGAGGATGACATAGAGCTCTTCTGTGTTGATGTTGTATTGAACCACTTTGATGGCCTGAAAGTGAGACATCACAGACCACATTGATATATATTTTGCAATTTCCAAACATCCTTCCACAAGTTTGGACTATTCAAAGCACAGCGTTGTCTCACCTGCTGCTGTCCTGGTTTCCGGATCTCGCTCGGAATTATGAACCTGGGCCCCGTTTCCCCTGCAAAGCCACATCTGCAAGAAGACAAAAATGTAAACTTGAAGACGTGCACGAAAAATTAGGATTATATTCATGATGATTCAATAATATTTTAGGCTCTTACATAAACCATAACATGAGCAATATAATATAATAACACAAAGCAAATGTAAACATCTGCACATCAATGTGGCAATCAAATTTTATAGAGGAAAAAGACTTTGCTCAAGGAACACATAATGATTTAAAGTTGCGTATAATATAAGAACAGTGCAGCCCTGTGCCCAATAATGTGGGACAGTGACTGCAGACAAAGAAATCCTTATTAAAAGAAAGCAGAATAGTCCTCTTCATTTTCATGTGACTTGCCTCAGGCCAGTTTCTTATCTTTATAAAAATGATGTTGCCTAAAATTCTTGCAATAGAAACAAATATATTTGGAATTGTATTGTAACAGTTTTGGTATATCAACAGTAATGTGCTCATTGTAAATACCTTAAATGGATGTATGTGTGTAAGTTGTAATGATAGCTAAAGCTACTTTTGGTATGCTTTCAGATTACTAGGTGCTTAACAAAAACTATTTAGGTCACTCAAACAACAGTCAGGCGACAGTCAGTCAACATGCGGCGGTATTTTCAGCTCACAACAGACCAATAACGTGATCCTTTTCTGCTATGTTGTGTTTATCTTTGTTGCTCAGTCTATTTATTACACCGAATGCCATTCAATTTCCGCCAGTACAATAAAATGCGTATCAATATCCACATTTCTAGCTATATACGTATGATGAAGTTTGGCTTTAGCACTGAATGGTCTCAGTGTCTCAAAAGCAAAAATGTAGGGTGTTAAAAAATCAATAACCTTTCATTTGGTATTGTAGCTGACTATGAGGATACCGACGTTAACAGTTGTCTTCTTTTACTGGATTTTATCTTAGCCTTAATTTGGCATTAGCTAACGCTAGCTAAACACTGACCTGTTTAGTTAGCATTGACTGGGTGGCTTATCATCTATCGCAACATTTACTTCTGTTATTTACAATTGTGTATCATGTATCTGGAATGTTTACCCCTGTTATTATCTTGTGAAGTGCAAAGACATTGGCTAGTTAGTTAAGGAAACAATAATATCCGTTAGCATTTCGTGCTAACTGAACGGTTCTGTTAACAAGGCGTGCTAACGGCTGATACTCACTTTGTGTATGCTGCTCCTAAGTCAATAACGATCGCAGTCTTCTCTCCTCCACTTCCCAACCCGTCAAATAAGGGCATTTTATTAATTGAGTGTATTATGTTAGTATTTAGCGTTGACAGTCGCAGATTTGCATCGTCTCATAGGGATGAAACATCTGTTGTCTTCCGGTTGGGTTGGGTTGGGTCTTTAGAAACGCGATGACGTCACACGGAGGTGCCTGATTAAAATCTGCTAAAAACAATTAAAGTGAGGAAAACTTTCTGTTCAATACATTTCAGAATAATCAATAACACGCAGACCTTTCAGATGCAAAAACTACAATGTGAAAAAAACGTCCTTACACTCAAGGACAACTTCAAATTGCATTTCTATCAGCTTACATAATTGTGCTAGTTTCACATATTGCAGATATATGAGTGTGCTTTGCGGTATTGTGTTGTGTTGGACATATTCCTTCTTTGAAGCATTGAAAACCCTGCACTCTAGGAGAGTCTGGTATCAGTTGTAACAGGGAAAGACTGTAGCACAGTTCCATTGAATGAAAATGAATAATAAATGAATTCCTCAAGAAAGCAGAAAAGAGTTCACTTTGAGGCGTCTCAGAAAGTTTGATATGAGCACCAAAAATATAGTGAACTTTTACCACTCAGACTGTACTGAGAGTGTTTTGATAGGCTGTTTTACTGTGTGGTTTGGTAACCTGACTGCTCAGGACTGCAGATTGCTACAAAGGACTGTAAAGACAGAAGGAAAACCATTGGCACAGAACTACCACACTGTTCTTGCTCTCTACATTTTAAAAATGTTACCAAACCAACACATCACACACCACCTGCTTCAGTACCAGCTTCTTTCCTCAGGCTGTCAGGTTGCTGAACAGTTGAAAACATTTCATTGTATTTCTAAAAAACATGACAGTTTCCCTCTGACTATCAACCATACACAGATGTAACCCATGGAGGCTGATATTGTAACCTCACTGGACCACCACAGGGGGTCACTGGAACTTTTTCTGAGTGCCCCAACTGTGAGACAAATCCAGTTTCTAGACTGTTACTCTGCAGACTGGGACTTGGGGCTGTTTCTCATTTCTCATACTAGGGCTCATATCTCTGTCCCCACAGTGGCTCTGACAATTTGAGTCTCTTACTTTGTAGTCAAACCTTTTTATCTTCAGAACATGAAGTTGTGCAGACCTGCTGCATAAGTAACATAGGATAAGTGAGTTGTTACTTGTGATAGAATACAACATAATGACATGTAAAAGATGGAAGTACATAATTAAAACACATATGAGCATGTGCATAATCACTGATACCTGCTGTGTACGCTCTAATACATATAATACATATATATACATATATGTATTATATGTCCTTTTATATTTTCTAATCTTTAAACACTATTTTGTCTTAGATCCTATTTTCTTTAATTATAATTTTTACTTACATATTTTTTTTATACATAGCATTGTTGGAGAAAGGCTGAGAACATTTTCATTGCCAACAATTGCTTCTCTGTAATTGTTGTGCACATAACAATAAATCATTTATTTATGCATTAAGAATAATGGAATCCTTCCATATCTGCCTCTAATGTAACAGAGTTAATACATTAATCCATAACTGTTTCATATTGACAGCTCGCTGGCGACCTTTAACTTGAGGTTAAGGAGCTGTCCATTCAGCACCACCTCATGTGACCCTTTAGGAAAAACAATGAAAAAATGAACTGCTGATCATACACCAAGCAATAGATGCACTTATCATTTGTGGAGCCGTCAGTGTGAATAAATGGTGCAGATTTGAAGCGTTTGGTGGCAGCACTCCTGAAGCAGGCGGACATACGTAGAGAAGACGGAGACTTTCATTCAGTGACGCTGAGCTGCACAACAACAAGCCTCTCCTTCAGCTGGCTTTCCATACTTGACTATCCTCAATTTGAGTCCGTAGCCAACGAACTAAATTTTTTTTTTGCCACACTGCAAAGAAAAAAACTCTGCGTCCTCCAGGCACAGCGATTCGTCATGAACTCTGGAAGGTATTTATTTTTAGCCTTTAATTATTCCCTTGTGTGCATTTCGCTCTCATTGGCAGAAAATGGTGCGATTTAAGGGAAAAGCATTGCGGTCTCCGTATGATCAGCTCCAGTTTTCTGTGATTCAACACCGCAGTGTGAATGTGTTTACAGACGTTATGTTGTCAGGCGGTGGACTGCATGAGCATACAGGCTGTGATCACAGGGGAGGTGCGCAGGCAGAAAGGTGGGCTGTATTGTGACATTGCTGGACTGTGCATCATGAGGGCTGAGAGATGATTTCTCTCAGACATTAGTCTGACTCAGGCAATATGAAAGGGTGTCACCCTGTGAACACCACACATCTCGTTTCTCTTCCTTTTCTGCAGCACTGATTATTGTTAAGTGATTATTGCTGTCATGGCATCATGTGAAGCAACAAATGCACTGTGCACAGTTGTTTCCATTGCTTTTGATCTACAAATGCATGCAAAAAATGTGTATAATTCTGTTAGGAAAATGTCCTCTTTGCAGAGAGATGCAGGTCTGTGGGATTTTAACATTCATGGATCCATCTGTAGAGGATCCTAGAGGATAGAAAACCTGCTGCTATTTATAGGTGAAGTGCGGAGGGTGCTGAGGATTGCTGTGTCAGATTCCCACTCTCTCTCTCTCTCTGTTTGTCACTCTGTGTGTGTGCAGCGTTTCCTTCTGTTCACACAAAATGAACACAAGAGTCTGAGATGAAAAGGAATTTCATCCAAATTATTCTAAAACGGTGCAACAGCAGCATCAAAGCAAATGCAGACAGACAGTTAATCCTGTTCTCTGTGGTTATCACAGGCAATATGAAGTTCAAAAAACGACACACACTTTGCATTCTGGC
The DNA here is from genome assembly GCA_903364295.1 of Serranus cabrilla. Lineage (NCBI taxonomy): Eukaryota > Metazoa > Chordata > Actinopteri > Perciformes > Serranidae > Serranus > Serranus cabrilla. The sequence continues at coordinate 47,883 of CAFUXE010000672.1, forward strand.
CCTTTAATCTGCAGTTGCACACTTTTGTAACGTGCCCCATCACCTGTCCTCCTTCCCACACACCTCCACCTCGGCTTTGTCTCTCTGTCTACATGTCTGCATGGGTGGCAAAGCGTTGAACTTGCAGACAGGGACTGTTCACACCCATGGGTGGATTATGAGACGACGGGCCCCTGGGCACAGACATGCAAACGGCCCTCCATGTCTCCTACACAGGAGGAAGACATACAGACAGCTGATACTGAGTTGATTTGGTCTAGTTGTTTTCTATCTCTTCAAAGAATTTATGTTTTGATCAATTTGTGCTTCTTTGTAGTAGCTTGTGTCTCTTTAATGCCATTTGGTCTTTTTGTATCTCTCTGTTGTAGTTTTATCTTTTTGAGGTCATTTAGTGTTTGTTTTTTCTCTTTTTTGTAGACGTCTTGTCCCTCCTCAAGGTCATTTTTCTTTTTTTTTGTAATTTTGTCTCTTTGTAGTTATGATGTGTGTCTTTGTGGTAATTTTGTGTCTCAGTGAGGTAATTTTGTATCTTTTTTTAAAATAATATTTGTCCCCGTAGTCATTTAGCTGCTCCTTTTGGTACGTTAGTTGTCTCTGTGTTCATTTTGCATTTCCTTGTGCTAAGTCCATGTCTCTTCCAGTGACATTTTCCAGGTAAAGGCCGGGGGGCCCTGACACTTCCTTCAGAAGGCTGGTTCAGTAATCAATCCATGTCCACACGTCAGTTTAAAGCCTGTTGGCATTCATCATCTGTGTCCATTCTCAGCAGGCACTGATACGAGACAGAGATGCTGATGTCCTGGACGCTCCCTCGCCTCCTCCTGGCTGTGACCTGTCTCTGTGTCTACGGTAACCCTGTCCACATCCCAGACTTCACCCCCACACAGGACAGTGACTGTTACGGGCAGTGTGCCGCCTCAGTAACAACTGTCGGGTCAACGCACACTTCAGATGTAAAGCCTGAACTTTCAGATACAGAACATGTGACTGGCCTGATATTGAATGTAGGTGCAGAAGAAGGAGGGGCCGGCCCACATGGGCGACCTGAGGGGATAGCTGCAGTGACGCAGACAGGAAACGGGGACAGCCTTGATGGAAGATCTGGGCCGAGTGAGGCTGGCAGAGAGGCATGGAGCCAAAGGAGCGAGGTAAAGAAGCTCGGGAGCTCGTCTGAGATGGGAGATGCTCAAAGATGGTCGGACGCAGCTTCAGTGCTGCCTGTTGATCCAGCAGGTATAAAGGAGGACAAACCTGTCACCAGTGAGCCTGTGTTAAGTCCTACAGGTGGGAAGAAGCAGTTGGACACAGCCGTGAGTACCACTCCAGATGGATTTTTAGCCTCCTCTATTGCACCACTACAGCTGAGCGTCGCAGCCAGGGAGGACAAAGACCACAGCGAGGAGGACCAAACAAGTAATGGCGAGTCTCTCCAGGATAAAGACCCGGAAACAACCTTTCCATCCTTGACAGAAGCTCGGATCCAGAAACTGACCTCCCACAGTCCCATCCCTCCCTCTGTCTTTGTCACCCCTCGGACCTCCACACATTTGTCAATTTGGGACCATGATGGAGCTACAACATCCTCCCTCCCAGACCCCCTGCTACCTGAAATTGGACCCAACCTGATGCCCAGAGAGGATGGACCAGAAAGCCTGTGGACTGAGGCGGCAAGGCCTGGTGGGGGTAAGTCAGAAAGATTAGAAAGTAATTCATGTTAATGGACTTTTTTGGGGGTAAACGTTGTATAATCCCTTATTTACCATATCCAAACTTAAGACATTAAACCCCTGCCATTACTGTGGCCCTATTAGACTTTCTTCCACAACAAGCTACACTTTAAGGCTCGCTGGAGTTTGCAGGGTTTCAGGGGGCTTCATTAAAAAGTGAAGCTGAAATGAAAACGATATGTCTAGTGGCAGAGATTGCCTTTGATGATTGGCAAAGAAAGGCGCTCGCTTTTCCACGCTCCACTTTGAACCCCAGCTGGGACCCGTGGCAGTCTAATTACTTTCTATTCCTGACTCCACCCGGAAAAAAAGGGAACACACACAACTGCTTGGAAAGGGCTGGTGGCAGGGTGTGTTATACAAGTCTTTAGAGGATTCAACCCCTCTCTCTCTGTCTCTGTCTCTTTCTCTATCTATACACCCTCCTCTCTTCCTTTCCCACCCTTCACATTCCCATTCCAGACTCATGTAAAGAAACAGGCAGGTTATTATTCAGTGAGGCAGGAGAGGGAAAAGGATTAAAGCAGTCTGTCTGAGCCAATATGTGTTCCTGCCGTCCATTTGGGGATCGTCTGTTTGATGAAGCTTCTTCCCAACAGAAAGGACGCTGACAGAAAAAAACCTCAATTCCCAAATCATTGTTATGTAAAAGGATTGCAGTCTTTATAAGCATTTGCAGCCTACTTTTAAAATGCTTTAGACTAAAGGAAATGCCTGAGAGATACACAGTGGCAGTTTTTCCTCCTCAGTGGCCGCCTCTCATCCAGAGAGAGCCATTTTTCAAACAGTCCTCCTTTCACTGTGTCTTAGCTGCACTGTGAACTGAGCTCACAGAGAGTACAAGTGCTTCTAATGAGAAAACTGCAAGTCCAAAGAGGTACCTGTTTCACAAAGCTGCATTCTGTCATAAATACTTCAGTGCTGTGTGTGCTGAATACAGTTTCTGCTTCACAATAGAAAATATTCTTTATTTAAGCTGTCTGCAGAGTTTCTCTGCAAAGAAACTGCAAGACCCTCATGCACTTGCTCCAGTTTACTCACTGAACAGATTGCAAAAACGTGATTTTCAGACTGCAGCATTTTACTGACTTTTATTCTCCTCTTTGTAGATTAAATTGAGGCACTCCATATAAATAGTGTAAACCGATATAATTGATAAACTTCCCCAGTTGCTCACTTTAATATTTTTTGTATAACAAGTTTTCTGTAATATGCAAACAAGGTATTATCATTCATATTATTATCATCTATCAATTATGTGCTAATTTGCATATATTTCCAGAGCAGAAATCTGAACATTGGATGAAACCAGGTTCAAAATTCTTGTCTTTATTTTGTGGACATATTTGAACAATTCACTGTAAAAACCTTCAGGATATAAATAGGAATGAAATCTGAAGGTTTGGAATATGTAAGTGTATGAGAAAAAAAATAAGGCCTTTAAGAATATAATTCCATTCATTTTACATGACATAGGAAGGTGATGTTAAATTACAGATATCACCATGAAACTCCCACAGTTTAAATATGCAAATGAGTCATTATGTAAAGCTAACGTTTGGAAAACTTAAAGTGTAAATGTGATTTTTGCACTAGTCTTAAAGTGCAAAATTGACCATTGCATAAAAACAATGTTTTTACCTTCAGTGTCTCCCCCTGCTACATGTCCTGACCCTTATCTGTCTCTGTGCTTGCGTTGACACAATGACAGTGGACACTGTGGTCCCGCCGTCTCAGGATGAAGCCACAGAGGGCACCATGTCGTCAGAGGCTCTGCCTCTCATCTTTGAGCCTTTTGAAGAGGTCACAGCAGAGGGGGCAGTGGCGGAGGC
>CAFUXE010000672.1:51471-70344 GCA_903364295.1 Serranus cabrilla
GTGGCAGCGGTCACACTGGTGCCCGGCAGCGCTCAGCCTCCTGCTGCCATGGCGACCGGAGGAATGCCTCAGTCAGAGGTGGGCCTGGAACAGCTGGTCACCGTGGAGACAGACAGCGACGGTCCCTCGCACGCCCCACCCCTGCTGATGCCAGACTGGACGTCACCTTGGCAGACGTCTGGTGGAGAGCTGCTGGAGCCAATCGGCTCGGCGGGGCCGTCTGTTTCACAGCAGCACGCCGGAACTGAGGCGCAGGATCACTCTGAGAGAGGTGATGTGGCAGAAGAATGAATCTCAGTGTGAAGAAACAACAAACACATGCAACACAAGTTCAACCACAGTCTAAAATGAGGCATTTTGTATATGCAGACATATTATTAGACGTTAAAATAGGCTGCAGTGTGTGAAAACCTCCTTCTCTTTCTGCCTACATGTAATATGTGACGTGTAGGCGCTGTGAGGACACCAAACCTTGAGGAAAACTTGCCCACCATCGGCCCCTCCTCCTCATCCTTCCAGCATGCTATGACCACGGTAACCATGGCAACCCATCATCCAGCACACAAATCCAGATCTGGGTTGGAAGAGATGGAGTCTGAGGGTAAGACGAATGATCCCCCCAACTGAAAAACCATTTCATTTTAATTAGCTTTTTTTTTTTTTTCCCTTTAAATCATCATTTTGATCTTTTCTCGGCTGCTGAGTAGATAATTTTTATTTGGTTCCCCACAGAGGAGCAGGATGAAGATGAGGACGATGAGAACTCTGAGGAATCGGTGGAGAATGACAGCGAGGAGGACCTACAAGAAACGTCTAAAACATCCTCAACACAGCCTCCATACAGCCTCATCCCTCCACCTCCTGTCTGGGTCCAACGCAACCAGGGGCTGAGTATGAGAGCACACTTTTACAAAACACTGAATTTAACTTTCACTTGCTGCCATCATAAACAACATTAAAACTGTACTACCACTATAAGAGAGAAATAGTGCTTCATCTATATTTTCTTTCAGTGCGGAGCTGGGTAGAGCTGATCAGAGAAAAGGTAAGACTGCCCCCTGCTGCCCTCAGACAGTCATGACTGTCACTTTCCTTCATTCTCTGACACACTGGTACTGTTGATTAAAATATTTTATATTTGTATTGTCCTAGTCTTTTGTTATTCTGTGGGAGGTATGTCTCTTTTTTCAGGCAAATACAATTGTGACTTTGGGGTTATTTTAAGTCTTTTCCTGGTTGGGACGTGTGTCTTTGTGTGATATATTGCAGGTGAAGGCCTGGGCCTGTAATCCATCTATGTTTGGAATATAACAAATATTACCTGGATTAGACTTGTTTATGACTTCTCTGTGTTGACCTCTGTGTTTCTGCCCTCGGCAGGCGGGTTATGTGTCTGGGATGTTGGCCCCTGTGGGCATTGGCATCACTGGGGCCCTGCTAATCGTCGGCGCCCTCTACAGCATCAGGATGATTCACCGCAAGAGGAGGAACAGCTTCAAACACCAGAGGAGGAAGGTCAGGCAGCCAGAGGTCAATACCCAACTCTTATTATCACTTATTACTCTAATTACTTCACTTATTTTGAAGGATGAATGTTGTATTGAGTATTTAGGTTATTCTTCGTCCCCAGCAACCTCGAGAGCCCGGGACCAGCCGTCAGGACCAGGCCATGCTGCTGGCCGACAGCTCCGAGGATGAATTCTGATGAGACCCTTCTGGGCTCGTTTTGTCGGTGACCAATGGCTGATTCCTGTAAAGGAGGCTCACCAATAACCCCCATTGCCATGACTACCAAATCTCCAATCACCCTGGGCTGTTTGGCTATGACTCATCTGATCCACACTGTGACTGAGTAGGGCACAATTTGCACAGGCTGCACAAAGGTCAGCTTTGTATACCCCTTTCTAAAAGTACCAATGTGAGCACTTTTCTGAATTTCGTCAGGTGATGCTGACTTGAGCAACTGGCGTGATGCACTTTGACATCGATGATTTTGCTGCTTGTACAAAAGAAGAAAAGCATTAGCAGAGTATTGTTGTGTTGGGACGGACCAGGCTGTTTTTTGTCAAGTAATAAAAAAGGGCTGTAGAAGAGTTACATTACATAAACAATGTAAATATGTCGACTGTATACGTAGCTGACTTGGGGTCAGTCGTTTAAGTGTAAATAAAGTTTTATTCCTTGCTACACATCTAGGATATTTAACGGAAATGTTCAGCATTATGGGAATTCAGTTTATTCAACCACTCCACTTCGTTAGCTCAAGCTAGCCGCTGGTTAGCTGAAGTTAGCATGAAGACTGAAGGGAAACAGCTAGCCCCATTCAAACAGCAGCAACACTATACCAACCTGGCTATAAAAGCAGACTAATAAACATGTTTATATAACACATTACATTTAAAAATTACAATTTGCTATTTTACACTATGTTGAACTATTATTTGTCTGAGAGCAGTGACTTCCTGTAGTCTACACTGGTTACCTAGTAATGACTTGAAAAGGTTCAAAGCCAGGCCAGCTGTTTCCCAATATTTCCAGACTTTATGCTAACATAAGCATCTCCTTGCTACTACATTAGCTTAATACTTAAAGCCACTACAAGATTTCATTATGTGAAGATTTTGGTTCTGTTGACAAAAGCAGTAGTATCACTTTTGGTTGACCAAGGTTGACTCGTGTTTTTGCTCCGTCAGTGTCCCTTTAAGCTTTTCTCTTCTTTGCTCATCCTTTCCACAAAATATAGCATTAAAAATAACATTCTCTAAAGAGAAACCTCTCTGCTTCCTTAAACTGTCTAATGTACTGCTCACTGCCAAACTCTGTCTGGGAAAATGTAAATATAGGCTCTTCAAGGACCAGCAGACATGCATCAATAATAACTATTAAAAAATAGCCATTCTTCTGACTGATGGTCTCGTTGGCTTATGTAGGTCACTGCGAGGCATCAGCACGAAATTGAGAGTGTTTCATAACCAGTTAAAAACTCCTTGTAGCTGCTTTAACAGACAGACACAAAAGCGGTATCTATCTTCTTGGCATGAAACCAAATAAGCAAGTTTCCCAAAATGCTGAACTATTTCCTTAGTGCAGGATTTCCACACATCTCAGAAACCTTCACATACAATTCATTTAAATCAATACTTCATTTAAATGTGAATTTTGTGGAAATGTAAATGTTTTATTCAATTTGCTCATAAACGTTACTGTGAGATGCACATACAAATATCATAATCCTACAAAAGTATGTAGCATAAAACAGATTTTAATGTACAATATAGAATTCATTCTTTTGCCACTTGCAAAATGTGTGTTTTGTTTTCCAAGTGCTTCACTTTTAAGTCCATTCGTACAGGTCTCAAATGAGTGAAGGGTTTCTGTTGGCTGGAAAAGCAAAAACACTGAAGACACTGGGGCAGAAGTTCATATTTTCACAAGGGATTTTTTTAAGCAGCTCATTTTTGCACAATAGTGGCTTTTGTGTGTTAATCTGGTTCAGACAAGGACAGATAAAGGAGACATTCTGGCTAGGGTTGCAAAGGGTTGGACACATTTTGTTAGATATGTGCAAAGTTTCCTAGGGAAGGGAAGATCAGGAGTGAATTACACAATTTCAATTTAAAAAGCATACCTTTAATATAAAGCAAACTAAAGTAGTAGTTATAGGTCCTTTGGCATATTTTGGTGAAATGTCAATGTCAAACTTGTACAGACCATTTTCCATTTAATAGTATTTCAATGAAATCTCGTTCACTTTACACCTTCTGCTCGCTAGTTGTTACCATGTGGGACGTGGCTTAATTGAACATGCTAATTGAGGAGTTTCATACTTTATTATAGTTTATAAAGAGGTTGTTCACTTGAAACCCTGAGTAAGCACACAGCTCACACTGTCAGCTTTGATTCTTAAGGTACGTTTTCCTATTAGTGAACTAACTTGCTAGCTAGCTAACCTACACCACAGCACATTTAATTGTTTTGGACAAATTAATGGGTTCATTTGGCAAATAAATTGATTGTCTGCTTTTCATATGATAAATACAGCTTAAACTGATCATTTAATTCCTATGGAAAGTTACCATCTTGGACATTCCTGGTGAAGCTAAAACTAAAGTAGTTTATAGCTTTCAACACCTGCTAGTTTATGCTAGCTAGCTGTTTCCATTTTAGGATGTAGTTAGACTGGGCATGCTTTTGCTTATTGATGTATTTTAATTAATGTCTGCCTGTTCTTCATTTATAAACATTCTTTTATAAATGAGTTGTTCACTTTAAAAACTAAGTATCCACACAGCCCACATTGGTGGCATAAATGAGCACCTTTCCCTCATTAGTTAACTTGCTGGTTCGCCAACTCACCACATGACACGTTTGACACTATGTATTTAACAAACAAAGGTTAAAGATTGTCTTCCTTATATGATTAAATTGTTAGCTTCTATCTGCATATGACATGGTGAATACACTGAGCAGATAGCTCTTATATTGACTATTATTCCCATAGGAAAGTTTCCACCCTGAACATTCACAGAATTTTGCAACCCTAGTTTTGGCCAAAAAGTCTCGCCTAAGAATGTCACACACCTGAGAAGCAAATAAAAACAGTCAAATCAAGTCCTTCAGACAGAAAAGATTCAGTGAATATTAGAACACTACGTATTTGAGCCATGTTTGTAACACCAATAACGTTAGCATAAAGTTGTCTTTTTTTTAAAGAAAATATATTTTCTGTAACTTCATGAGCCATCTGATATGCTTAATGTAAAACTGCCTGTTTATATGCAATACTACTGTTTTAGGGTAAGTGTGATGTAAAATAGTGGACACGATTTTGTTTCTTTATGTAGATATGAAACAGGATGTGATCAAATAAACAATTCTTTTAGATGTCCTCTTGTGACTTTCTTGAAGCTTGTTTTAAATGAAATCCACTCCAGACAGCAGACAAGATAACCCAGTTTACAGCATTAAAAAAATCAAATAATTTATTTCTGTGTTCTTTTTCCACATTAAATAAAAGCTATCGGACATTTCCAGATCAAAATCAAGAGAGGGGACAGGGAAGAGGAACAGGGGAAACAGAAATCTGACATGCAAAAAAACCTTTTGCTCTCCCCTTTGCACACTTCGTGGATGTCGGTGGAGGCGGCGCCGGCCGCCCCCAAAAGACTGCAGGAAGCCCCTGTGGTTGGTTGGTTGGTTGGTTGTAGGGACTCCAGATGTTTGTGGTGCAGCATGATAGCCAAGACAAATTGGGGGAAATTCTGGGGGAATTTATAATTGTAACACTAGAAATATAGGATGGCAGACATCATCCCGGGTGAGGACAGAGAGGGGGGCGTGTGATTGTTAGAATAAGCTACCTGGATAGCACAGCGGACGTTCAGGAGGAGGAAAGAAACTGCCTCTGTCATCTGTGAACACTGAACTGGCATGTCAAGTCAAAACATATCCCAAAAGCATTGTCAGAGAGAGCTGGGTAAAACTATGCAACACTGCAGGCCATGGCTACAAACTGATATAGATGACGAAGCCCTTCAGTCTGTGATCAGGAGCTACACAGAGCCCTTTGGCTCTGTGGGACAGGCTGTAATGCCCATATGGAACTGCCAGAGTTTCACAGGAGTAAAACATAAAGATAACAGACACCTTTCCTTCAAAAAAAAACAAAAACACCTCCTCATACTGACAGCTGGTTTGAAAGAACAAGACAGGCTCGTTTTGTAAGGTGTTACCCTATCCTGTCCTTTCATCCATTAGTAGTCACTGTATAAAGAAAGAAAAGGCCCAGACAGTGAGGGGACACAAGAGGGGAGACAAGTGTCCAACACAGGTACAGAAGATTTAACCTCCAAAATAAACCAGGAAGAGTTTTTTAGACGGGGTGATAATTGAAATTTAAGGTGTCAGATGAGCAGTAAAGATAATAGTCTGTGTTTTTGTATGCCCACTATGAACAGCTCTTAATTCTTGTTAAACCTCATGATGGGCTAAAGAGCAAAAAAATAAAAAATAAAAATCAAATCTGATAAATCAACCCAAACCGCCCCCTTCCCAACCGATGATTCACAAAAACACATTCTCTCAATATATCCGAGGAATAGAACAACACTCGTATACAAATCTGGAAACAGAAAAAGCAAAGAAAAATAGGTCATCTGATCCATTGTTCCAAATGCACAAAGACACAAACATACATACACAGGCTGTTATGAGGGTGGCAACTCTGTAAACATCTACTCCTGGGAGGACACGTCTCAGCTGGACAGCTGAGCGAGGACATAAACCCAAAACATGAACAAGGTCTCGTAGTGTCGTTTATACTCATCAGTCCTTAAACCATTAAAACACTATGAATGTATGCTGGGGACTTTGTTTGTTCTGCAGTCAATATTTTGGAGCAGATTTTACTGTGATTGTGCCACGTGGCAGTGTGCTGCAGTGCTTTCTTCTCTCAATATTGTAGGCAGGATAAAAGCACACAGATGTCCAATTGCATAATTAGAAGTTCACTTAAAATCGCATTAACAACCTGTGACGCAGGTTGATTTTCAATTTGGTTTGGAAAATCAAAGCCCATTTTAGATAGGATGCAGATACTGACTTAATAGCTGAATCTGGTATTGTGACAATGGGGCCCAATCTATTCGATTCAATTCTATGTTTATATACTATATACATTAGACACAAGGGTCTTAATTCCTATTTAAGTTTTGGCCAATATGTTGCTGCATTCCTGTTCATTTTAATGAATTTTTTTTTTACCAAGTTGCCTGATATTGCATAAAAGAGTGATCCCATTCACTTCCACACATTGAGGGACACAGCTTATTAATTTAACACTGGTATTGGATTCAAACTCTGTTGGCCAGCACCCAAAGTCAAGGTATTCACATCAGGACTGAAAAGGTCAGATTGGTGCATCCCTAATTTAAGGTTTTTGTTCTCCCCTCAGATATCAACCAACTTGGAGAGCTAAAAAAAAGTGTGCACTTTGTTCCATTCTGTTGTCTTTACTACACTGGAACAAAAAACACAGCTCCTCAAAGGCTTTGATTTTCCTGTGCAGGCCCTCTGAAAGCAGAGAAATAAAAGTCTAACAGATCCACACCATTGTCAAAGTAACAGGACACACACAGACACATTCATACGTACACATACACACTGCAGCAATTTCCAAAGAAGTGCATCTGACCTTTGTTCATATTATTTTTAAGAAGAAAAAAAAAAGCGGTTGAAGCAAACTTTCTTTGCCATAATTAGTGTGGATTGGAACGCCCGGGCGCATCTATGACGCGCTCCAGGTCGGAGATCTCAAAATGTTAGCGAGGTTGGTTGTGCATCGAGTTAGGGCACCTGGGAAGTGCATTGTGGACTCAGCCGCTTCTGAGCAGCATGAGGTCATACAGGTGTATATTAGACGATCTAAACAAACAGAAGCGAACAAAAGAATAAAATATAATCTGCTAAGAATACTTGTCTATTTTCCTTTTTTATCAAGAGATAAACACACACACACACAGCATACTCAAACAGGATTCCAGCATATGTAACACTTCACCTCCGGTCTGGTGCCGAGCGCAGACCAGTAAGCGGGCCGAGGCTGCCGCGTGACGCCCGTTTTGTGGGACACATCACTGCAGTTGTGGCTGAGTGCTGATGGATTGAGTGGCACTTGCAATAAGGAGATATAATCTAAAAGGAGTAAACTAAGATGGTGCGGACACATTTGACCACACCGTCATTGGCAAGGAGTCTCTTTAAAAAGACTATCTTCTCCTTTTTGGGAATTTTGCAGCAGCTGGCAGTGCATTTGGGGAAAACAAGTTCTGACCTGCAAAAGTAGGAAGAAAAATGTAAATCCTCACCCATACTGTCAGGTTTGATGATGAGAAATTTAGTGGAGGACAATGAAGCAAAAAAGGTGGCAGATCCACAAGATGGGCACCGTTTGAGGTGCTAATGGAGTGATTTGTTTCGATCAACTGCTCTGCACCAACATGCTTACACAAACACAGGAAGGGGTTCGGAGGGTTCGCCTCAGACTGGGTTAAATCAACACACACTCTTCACACTTTTTCCCGCACTCACATTAAAATAAATGCATGCATATCTTTACAGGCTTCAGTCCTGGAGGCTGAGGCAGGTGATGGGAACAGCAGCAGGGAGCTGCTGCGCCCATTGGACAGGATGGGAAACAAAAACAACAGTACACACAGTTCCAACCAAGCATGCGCTCACACAGTCTCACAAACACACTTGCTCACAGTGAAACCAACCAAGCCACTTACACATGCACACAAAAACAAGACAAACACTCCCAAAAGAAAAAAAAAACATGAGGCGGCACAAACACAGTCACACTATAGCTTTTTCCGTCCCCCGTCCAACTCACAAGGTTAAAAAAGAAACACAAAAATAAACTCGACAAATATTTTCTTCCCAGTCTATTTATGCCGCCCCGATTCCTTGTTTCACGTGTTGTTGGTTTCTTTAAGTCCGTTTTTGTCCTGTGTTCTGCAGGAGGATTCGGTGTGGTGCCGTGACCTCTGCGGGTCGGACACACATCCTCTTTTGAGCTGCCTCACACCTAACGTCCCGGGTTCAATGCGGCATTCAAGGTTGAAGGTCAAAAGGTCATCTAGTCCCCAGTCGAGGTCATCCCAGAGACCACCCTTACTCGCCCCCCCACTCCTCGTCACAGAAAGTATCAGGGGCCCCTTCATGAGAACATCAGGTGGGATGTCAGTCCGTTCTGCCTAAACAACAGTTGTTCAGAGGTCAAGGACAAAAAGAGGGTGTGTTTGCGTGTCTATGCATACTTATGTGCATACTCCTTATGTTTGTACACAGGGGTGTGTGTGCTGTGTGTGAGAGAGTGTGTGTGTGTGTAATATAAGAGTGAAATGACCAGGGCAGAGCTGAGGCTGTCAGGCCGATAGCGTACGAGGTGAACAGCACCCGCTGTCCCGTCCTCCCCCGTCCCCTCTTCTTTCCTCTAGCGGAGCCAAAGTTTGAGCCGCAGCGCGTCCACTCCGTTCAGGTAGTATCTGAACAGCCGCTTGTCTCTGACAAAACCCAAGTTCTCGTACAGCTTCAGGGCTGATTTGTTGGTGATTTCAGTCTCCAATACAACCTGGGGAAACACAGAAAGACAGGTTAGTGCGTTGTTTTATAAATGAGGGGACTGATCCTTTTAACCTGGTACACAAGATGCTGTTTCACAAAAGATCTCCTTGATGTTGTTGCTGAACCAACTTGGCAACGTCTCTCCAAAAGTTGAACCAATGACAACTTTTCCTTGCAGGCCACTCCTTTTTCCCCCCAGCATTCTCTGCAGCAACAACCACCTCAACCAAAACACACTTCCCCCTGTCTCCTGTTCTACAGCTACATTTGTTAAACACACACACACACACACACACACAAAGTGTGCATAAGGCAGTCCTAAAGTTGGTGAATACACATTTGTTTGAGCTAAGCTAGCAGTTTCCTACTGCATCCAGTCTTTATGCTACAGTAAGATAACATGTCAGGGAGCAGATATCTTACCTACAGAGCACAAAAAGGTTACCGACGACTCCGCCCCCGTCAGTCATGACAGCGTGGCACTGAGCCAGCACAAGTACAAGCATTCATGTATATACTTAGGTCAATATTTAGTGGGGACAAATACCAGTGTAAAAAAGAAAACTAATGACACCGACTTGGAGTTGAGTCTTCTTCATAGATGCCGTCACAACTTCCCTCCTCCTAGTTTCCGTTCACTGCACTACGACAGTGACCGTCACTAACATATCTTTTGTCATATTTACAAGCAAAGCAGTTGGGAAATTAAATTCTGCAAACTGGTTCGTAAGTTTGGTAGTTCAGGGTGTTTGCCCATGAGCACTTGAGAGCACCAACAAAGTCTTAAACTAATGGGGCTGGAAGATTAAACAAACAATCTTAAAAAAATGTTCAGTATGCTTTAGAAAAATATTGCATTCCAGTCAGTGTTGTAAAGTTTTTTAGGGATACATACAAAAAAAGCCTGCTGATACACAAGCACCAAGGCTGAGAAATGGAACTCGCAACACAGTTTCAGTGTTTGCAGCTGCTTGATTGATTTAAAAAAAGAAAAAGGAAAAAAGATTCAATAAAAGCGTGTACTCTGGGTACCCTTGTGTGTATACAGACTCACAGCAACAGAAAAATCATTACTGCGGTGAATCATCATCAGTCCTTTGGTCTCAGTCAACAAAGACGTCGGAGAAAGTTTAATATGATATCTCATTTCCACCTCAAACACCTGCCATTTCAAGAGATTTCAAAAGGTTTCAATACAGTGTGTATGTGCGTAAGAAGCAGGCACGCGAATATGCGGCTATTCAGAGAGAAGCAGAACAAGTGAAGCAGAGGGAAGATACTGAAAGGAGCAGAGTAGCTGACAATCAATCCAAGGTTACCAGCAAACTGAGATGAGTGAAGGACACAGAAAGAAAACCGGTCCTTGAAATATGAGCAGCATTTCTTTTCTTTAGGTTCGTGCTCGCTCAGAGGCTTTGGATGCACAGCAAACCAAAAAAAGAATCAAATGGTATATTTAAGACATTTTTCATTGCACTTTTTAAATACATTTATTGCATTTTCCAGGGATCTTTCTCCTTCTTTTTCTGTACAATCTGGTCTAGTTTGGTCCTCCAGTGCACTGCATACTTTAACACAGTGAGTGAATATGCTGGCACACAGCTTGTGATTGTTTGCCAATGTCAGGCATAAGGCCTGTGCATGTTTACACCAACCCACAATGTGTTTCAGGCTTTTCTCAAAAACTTCAATATTCTCTGGAAGTACAAAAGCATGGTTTAAAAAAAAAAAGGAAGTCATGTGAATTGATTGAAACATTCTACGGTGTCAGGGTTCATACAGCTTTTTAAGAGTAAATTCAAGCACTTTTCAACCAATTTCAAGGTACCTATAAATTAAGCATTTTTTGAATTCCTTGAGTGGGAACACATTTATGTATCTTACCTCATCACAGTCACCCTCTACCATGGCATAGATGGCCTTCTTCACCAGATTAGTACCTGAAACAGTAGAGTGTAAGTCAATGTGGGCCTGGATATAAACAAAACAAACTTTTTTTTTTTAAATGTTGATTTTTACTAGTTTTCTGACTTGACGTCTAATAGTATAAAGAAGGCACATGTGTACCATGTCAGCTAAGGTTTTAGTTCAGTGTTACATATCAACCCAGAATGTAGAACTTATCTAAATACCACATTTGCATTATGTGATTTGGTTGTCAAAGAAAAGCACAAAAGACGCTGTTGCAAAACTTTTGTCTCTCTCCTCCACATTGTGAAAAGGCAGACTTCTGTTTATTCTGTGTGCCATACACTGTGTTCATATCTCACCGATGCTTTTCCTTCTGTGTTTCGAGTCCACGGCCAGCATGGCGATGTAGCCACGACGGAACATCTTCTTGTGCATGTCAAGCTTACATACAATGGCTCCGACACACTCCTGCTCCACCATGGCCTGTGACAGACAGACACACACACACAATCAGTAAGGCCTCCTGGGGTGGTCGCTGAAAGCCTAGCAACAGTTCCCCTGCAGCTCCTGTCATCCTGCCAGTTCTGCTGGTTCTCTGAGCTGACCTCTGACCTTTACTTCACTGCACTTCCTCTTTTGATACATGCGTTGTTCCAGACAAACTGGAACTGGGAAGTTTATGACCTTGAGGCTCAGAGGATAAACTTAAAAAGTTTTTTGTCAAAGCAGAAAGTCCTGACTGGACACTGTAAGTGCAAGAGGATACACCTACAGCACATTACTCTCTACTAAAACTGGAGAGTGAAGGTTTTAAACTTTTGCTTGCTCCTAAATTCCTGTACACATTATTGGGAAGAATGACGCTGACTTGAACCACAAAGGACACTGTAATGTCAGTCCAACTTTTCTTGACTTGACAGTTGTTAACTCAGACTTTAATTCCACAGCTTAAAGAAAGATCAAGGCTTTGTGATAGAAAAGTGGGTGTTTCCAAACAGATACAATACAACTTCAAAACCAATGTGCTGTCAGTGACACATTTACAAGTGTGCTTAAGCTGTGTGTTTATCAGCACTATGTTTGGCTGCGTTTGAGACACACTGGCAGGTTATGGAAGGCTCAAGGTATGCAGTCACACCCCATTAATACTATGCACCTTCAGGGAACCCAACCCCATGGGCTAGGAGGGTAGCTCACACTTTATGCTCTCTCAATAAACAAAGTTAAAAGTGTATTTTGTTAACGTTGAGATGGTTTCAGGGTCATACTCACCAGGAAGCAGAGCTGCGGCCAGTTGTGGATGAAGTACCTGTAGGTGTAAATTGAATAAGGCTCAGATAAGTCCTTGGTGATCAGTCTCATGATCCACGGCATCTGAAGCTCGGACTCGTAGCGGACATAGCGGATGCCGTGGCTGTCCTCTTCCGCTCGGCCGGGGGAGCCGCTCAGGTCAAGCCGGGCCAGCTCCGCGGCCGGCGGCTGCTGTGGGTCAGCGAGGCTCTCCTCTCGGCCAGGCCCGGCGTCCGGCGGCTCGCCGCTGGGCGGCCTCGGTGGCTCCGTGAGGTCAAACTCCTCTTTCCCTTCGTCCCCGGGGTGGCTGTGGGCCGCCTCAGTTCTTGTGAAACCCGGCATCCCGTTCATGCTATTGTTAACTAGGGGAGAGTGACTGCCGTTTTTGGAGAAGGGGCTGTGGCCTTCATGTTGGCAATGCTCACTATTGTTTCTGGCGGCTGGAGGCTCCTCATAGCTGCCGCTGCTGCTGCTGTCACAGTTGTCCACGGACGGTCTCGGATTGTCAGGCCGGTTCCCTGTGTGTTGGTGGCTGTCAGGGTCCTCTGAGGGGCTGGCCAAGCCGTTTAGCTGCTGCTCTCGGGGTTGAATTTTGAGGTGCAGCGCCGCCGGGCTAGCTCGCGCTAGCATGTTTTTCTGCTTCTTATTAACCGACCTATTGACTTCGCTTACCGGCTCCGACGTCTTCCCCGTACCGGCGGGTACACAGTCCTCCCTGTGGCACGCCGGCTCTCCGTCTGCCCCCGCCGGCTCCGCGCTCCCAGCCCCGGGGAATGGAGGAATTTCGGCCGGGGATGCAGGCAGTGCGCTACTAGGCCCAGGCGGCACTGTGGCCATCCCACCGCATTAAGGTGGAGATTCGCGCTTGGAAAACGTTGAACACAAGCTCATCCACAAGGCCAAGGGATAAACAACCAATATACACGCTAGTTAACCGAATATCGCATAGATCCAAGGATATTTGAGGCGATAACGTATCCGCTGGCGACGTTTGTCGCTGCTTTCTCCTCGATTTCCCTGCTGCCGGAAAGTGCTGTCGCAGCAAACGCCATTGCAACAACAGGCAGAGACGTTTTACGACAGTGGTGTAACGCATGACAGATGCATTTTTTTCAGACACCAGGGCCAATTAGATACTGTAATGTGCTTAGCAGTAATTTCCCCCTTCATTCGTTTTTAGTTGTATTTACTTTTATTTGCATTTTCACTTTATTGTATTAACAGAACATACGATACAAGTATTTTAACAAAATCTTTTAATAATATTATTTATTATAGGTCAAGAAAAACATATACAAGCTCAAGAAACTGGACACATTGGAGAATTAAAAAAAAATACTTTTACATTAATAAATAGCGTAACACGTTTATTTCCCAACGTATTCCTCTAAGTTGACTGGTCCACAACACTGTGAATTAAGTGGCAGCTCACAGATCTACTTTCTTACCAGCAGAGGACGCCAAGTTGAGGGTTTATTTGGGTTTTCCACCTTTTGGATCAACACTGCAGTTTCTCCAGTAGATGTCAGTAGATTAAAGTGGGTATTTCTTTACCATTTCTTTTGTTAGAGTCCTCATCCTTGAAAGTAGCGTATATATGTACAAGTTTGTACATGCTATTATATTCTAAGAAACATTCAAATTTTGAGACTAAATACTGTCACTTGACTACCGTTCAGACAATAATACTGTACTTTCAACTTCACCATTTAGTGCATCTGAATGCACCTTTGACCCAGATCAAAGTATAACACAGACTACAGTGGTCATGACATTGAAAACCAAACCCTGCTTTGCATTTTCCTGACTATTTATTTTGGTGAGAACAACAAATACAAATTTGGATGGTTAGTGTTTTTATTTTTTCAAAATGTATGAGAGACACACTCGGTGTGTGTGGTATTGTTTTGAGTTTGGATGATGAACTTGGTGACAGTGCTTAAAACTGCTTTAAATGTATTATAGGATGTCAAGTCTACGCTCAAACAGGTGACACATTGTGAAACATAAAACTTTGGTATGTTTTCCTAAATTAGTTACCCTTCTGTAGAATTCTGTCACACAGCATACTTTTAGTTGTTTACACGACATGACATTTCGTTTAATGGGACGAAGAGGTAAAATAATCAGTGTATGTTATGTATTGTTTAAAAATATATAGTTCACCATAGCTACAAGGTTCTGGAAAAGCTTGAAAATGCTTGAAAGGTGCTTGAATTTGGAAAAGGTAATAGGAACCTGCATATTAAACATCTCCCAATATACCCCATTTTTGTTTTTATCTACTTGTAAAATCAGAAGAGGAAATATGAAGTACATTATCTGTTTAACTCACACAGTTATGAATAAGGTTTGAAAAACAGATTTACCCTGCCCTCTCAGTCAGTTTAAAAATATAAACACAAATAAAAAAACTAGTCTGGACAAACAGTTATTTATCAGGGCTATACCTTGGCCCCTATAGCTGCACACTGTGTCTACTCCTCCGTGAAATATATATAGCTTTCCTAAATCAAACAAAGGGTATGCTGAATATTTGGGGTTTTTCAATTTACTCCATAGCTGTTTTATATTCGTGGCAATGAAATAAGCTAAAAGAAAAAAAGGCTTTCTTAAATTAAAATATTCCAAAGCATGCAACTCATGTCAACACTTGACCAATAACCTCAGAGACTTTGACAGCAGACTTACTTTAGTACTAGTTCATCTGCAGGGTGACATGGCCCATCCTAGGGGGCAGTGTTGCTCTATCCTCCTGCACATCCATGTACTCAGAGATGGATCATTATTAGGAAAAGACATTGTGTGAACTTCTAAGTCCAATAGTACTGTATTATTTCCTGTACAAACCAAGAGGAAATAATATGCCTCTAATCATGAATAGATTACTGAATGGGCCTACTGGGTACAAACGTGTCAGCACCCCCCTGGACTTCACCTACAAAATGCCACTCACAAAGACAAGTACGAGTAAGGAAGAGACTTAAATTGACCAAAAGAAACATAAAACCCTGACAAAAAGAAAAACGGCTGGAAAGAAAACCACAAAGAGACTCATAACAACTATGAAAAGCAAAACAAACCCAAAGAAAGACACAATCTGACCACAAAGAGGCACAGAGAAACTACAAAGACGGACAACATGACCACAAAGACACAAAACAACAACAAAAAGAGGATAAACAGCTATAAAGTCTGTGTCTTGCTCCTATTCTGGAAAAATGATGGGGCCTTTTTTCATGACTGTGCGCCCAGGGGCCCATTGTGTTATAATCAACTCTATGCTAATGAGCAGTAATAGATAGATAGATAGATAGATAGATAGATAGATAGATAGATAGATAGATAGATAGATAGATAGATAGATAGATAGATAGATACTTCCCCTCTCTCTGTCCTACATTCTACCATCATGAACACACATGTTCTTGATACGTGGAGTGAAGGAGCCATATTTGTTTGTAGCTATACGTTACTTACAGGGGAAGCGACGGAGAGATAGACAGGGGGAGAGAGACGGCCCTTTGAAAGCTAAGCCTTGGGGCTGAGAACTCTCTGAAGAGCTGGAATCAGACATGCACAATCAGTTCCCCTCTTCAAATCTCCTTTACAGGCCTATCTACTTGAACAGGCTTCTCTTAATTACTTTCTCTATCACTTAGCGAGCTGTGCCTGGGACTAGGAGCAGCAGCGTCGTGCCAGAGACACTTGGCTGGTTGAACCCATATTTATATATCTTCTTTCTCACAATCCTGTCCCGTACCTTCCTTTTCTCCCCCCTCCTCCCCCTCCTCCTGCTGCTGCTTCTGCTTTCATTCTACGCTGCTCTTGTCTCTCCGTGGCTCTCCCCATCCTGTCTCTACCCTTTTCCAAATATCTCCAGGGCATCAGTTGCGTCATGTGACTGGTGTGCTTGTGATTACAGCAGCTGGCAACCATACTCATATGAGGAAGAACCAAAAATGCCTTGAAAAACGACAGCATGTAAAGAAGTATAAGGTCAGTGTGGAGCTCAGGATGACCCGGGCTGACAGTGACACCCTCCTCCTCCGAGTCTTTCTCCCGGTCTATGTGTGTCTGAACTGGTCTCAGGGGCTGCAGGCCAAGCTTTGGATCTCCATTTTCTCTCCCCTCTCTCTCCTCATGTTGGCTCCTCACTCACTCATTTCCCTGTGTCCTCCTCCTCCTCCTCCTCCTCCTTCTTTTTTTTTTTTTTTTTTTACTTTTTTTGTCTGGCGTCTGGTCCACTAGAGCTGTATTTAATTAGTTTCTGTTGGGTTAATTAGGGGCTAAAGTTAGGGGGTCGGACCAGAACAAAAGCGGGTCAGGCTGGACGGATGCAGGTGCTCCGGTGTGGTTGCCAGATTCCACCGTTCAGATTAAGATGGCTGGAAATTCTCTGGAGTATTGGGGAGAAAGAGTCATCGGTGAATCGGTTTCCACCCCATATAGGTAGAAGCTCCTTATACACCCATTGTGTCTTTTCTTTGCATTTTCCACCTTCTATTCACACAACTTCAGCTTACTTTCATGTCTTCTCCCTCTCATATTACACTGGCACTCATCACACAGAGCTGATCTAATGTATGGTGTGTGCAAGTGATGTCTTTGCCAGTGTCTTTCCACGTCGCCGTACAAGGTGCTGTGTTGTGTGCTCATATCGCTCGCAGCACTCCGTCCCCCTTTTTTCATCTACGAGTGGCAGCTATACCCTCTCCTTTCGCTTTGTCGGTTGGCTGTGTAGAATGAGAAACATGTGAGAAGGACATCAAATGACCAAGTGAAGTATACATAAAATGGGCAATTCAAGCCTGTGAAGTGCACATCAGTTGTTCAAATGCAGTGATCATGTAATTGAAACGAACGAAAACAGTAGATGTGAGTGCAGAAAAGCTTCAGGCTGCAGCACTTTGAAGGTTACCTGTTTACTTATTGTTCTTTTGGCATATATTTATCATTTGAAGCATATTAAAGTGATCAAGTGGAGCTTTTTAAAATGATATATGTGAAATATGCACTTAGATGCAGACTTAGGTGTAACTTTGATCATAGAGAAAAGTGAGAAGAGCTGAAAGAGAAACAATTTGACCTTTTCTTCTGTCCCGTGGAGATGAAGAGGGACCAGATGAACTGATATGAGAGGAGAGAGAGAAGGGAGAGGAGAGGAGAGAGGGCATCTCTGGCATGGCTGGAGCCCCTCAGTGTGTGAGGGTCCTGGGGCCCTTTAGACAGGCGCCAGCCCAGCAGGGAAGCAGAGACAATCACGCAGCACCAGATTCAATGCACAGAGATGGAGGGATGGAGGGAGATGAGGAGACGCAGAGGGGAGGATGGAGGGAGGGGGCGCGGGTGGATGCTGGGACAAAGTGCACAGTTGAGAAAGGTGGAGGACACGACAAGGAGAAGAGCAGACGCGTCCAGGTAGAGATGGAAACGTGCTGCCGAATAAAAGAGATGAATAGAGAGGGAGAAAACGACAGCGTAGATCAAGAGGAGGTGAGAGGAGAAGGAGTAAAATGAAGAAAGAGAAAGCAAGAGAGAGATAGCAAATATTCCCTCTGTAACAGTCTTTATCACCAGCCCAGATCGTGGCGTATGAACAGTGATCCAAGTCAACCATCTGCTGAGGCTAGATAAGCCTGGGAGAGCTGGGTATTGAGCTGTCACTCAGGGAGGAGCGCAGAAAAAGAAAGAGAGGAGGGGAGAGAGAAACAGAAGAGAAATAAAGACAGAACAGGAGAGGGAGAGAGATCGAGAGGCAGGGAGGGAAGGAGGGAGGGAGGGAGGGAGGTTCTGCGCAAGGTAGGAAAATTCAAAGAAGATTTGTGCAGACTGGAGAGCATCCGTCTTGTTAGAAAAAGACTTAACGTCAAATAGACGTCCAGCCCTGTCCTGCCTAATCTTGAAATAATCCTTCAGCTAATGAGAAGAACAATAAAATGAGGCTATTTATTGGTTTTTATTTTTGTCAACCCACACACACACACGTATACACACACACTCTTGCATGGACACACTCACATCATCACTCCTAATCACGCTGCTGATGACATGAAGCTGTTTGTTGTTCATTTTCTGTCACCAACACACACAGAATCACACACGTCACCAGCTGGAAGTATAAAATCTGGCTGTTTTCATTTTCTTCAAACAAATCTGCAATTCACAGCACACACCCAGCTCTATGATGGCATAAAGAGTGTGTGTCGGGGGGTTGTCTCAGTCGATTAGACACCTTTACTGGTGAGGATCCCCAGAGTGGAAGATGGGTTACTGGTTGATTAAGCCTATATGTGCAGGTGATTAAGTTAAATCCCACTTAAACATACCCCTCTAAACGACTTACTGCACAGCTATGAATGTCATTATTATTCCCTATGTGACTGAGAAAGACAACAAAGTGGGAAAAAGTTGATATTGGGTGATTCCTGTCATCCGTATTTTGTGCTTTTTTATCCAACAACAGATTCCAGCTCAACATTTTTGTGTTTATACTGTGATACTGTGGTAGTACGGGGGCATGAATTAAGGCCGGGAGGGGGGTCA
>CAFUXE010000672.1:70405-87200 GCA_903364295.1 Serranus cabrilla
GGACAATGAGGATTAAACTCCTCTTGTTCCTCAACTCCGAAAAACGGCAGGACGACAAAGACACTATTCCTCCTGGGTCCCCTGGCTGTGGCTGGGAGCTGAGCTGAGCTTGAGGAGGGAGGGAAGGAGGGAAGGAGTGAAGAGGAGGAGGAGGAGGGAGGCAGGAGGAGGCAGGGGGTCCATCATAAAATTAATCCCTTCACAGTTTCCTCTGGGTGCAAAGTGAGATATGAGGCAGACATGTCTAATGAAACGCTACAGTCATCTAAGGGCGCAGCGATAAAAGCATATATTAAACTAATGGAGCTCGTCATTAGTGCCTCTGTTAAGCGGATCGAGAGGGCCGTGCTCTCTGGTGATCACTTCAGAAGATTAATCAATACCAATAAAACCCCACCTTCCCATATGCTCATGATTCAGTGCTTGTTCCGCAGTTAATATTTCAATATGCAAGCTCACTCAGCCATAATCCTCAGGGGTGAAACTACGACTCAGTTTCTATTTGTAGTTTACATTAAAGGAACAGTTTGATATCAGAGAAATACGCTTCATCATCTCCTGCAGACCTGGAACCAGAGGTGACTCAGGTGGAGTCGAGCAGTGCTGTTTCATGTGTTCACTCGTTTATATCTTGCACTGTGCCGTGTTTGAGCTTGGATGTATTTTGGTATTATGGAGGATTTGTCTTACTACTACACTGGATCACTTTTACACTTTGCTTTTGGTAATTAATGAGCTTTGAGGGACGAGTAGGAACATTATGGACAGAGACAGACGAGCAGTTTCCCCCTTTTCCAGTCTTTATTCTAAGTTAAGTTACCTGCCAGCTGGCTATAGCTTCATAGCTGTTATTCCTATGCCATTTAGTGATATTAGGCTGTCATATTATATAACATAATATCTCATTATTACCGCACAGATTGTATCAATGATCTCATTGTTTTAACATATCAAAGTTGTTCCGTTTCATAACGTTAACCAAGGCCATATTTTAAACTGCCACCGTTGCTTTGAGATTGAACAGGGCATTAAATGACACACAAAAAGCTTCAAATGTGTGACATGAAACATGAAATGTTAAAATGACGTTCTATTTACTCCCATGAGATCATATTGAATTCTCCAAATGTTGATTTTGTTACCATGTGACAAAGTCAGGCTTACAGTTATCCTCTGTTTCTAGTCTTTTAGCGAAGCTAAGCTAACCATCACTGGCTATTTCCTGAACTTTTTATTGAAATTGCATTGTATGAAACAAATACGGAACACAATGTATCACTTGGTCACTCTGTGAACAAAAGTACCTGAGGCTTAGCAAATTGGAAGATAAATCCTGTGTTAAAGCTCAGTGTTGAGCAGTGTGTGATCATAGCCTGAGGCACGGTGATTGAAGATCCCTATGTGGCAAAGTGTCCACCCTAAGACGTACTAGTGGGCTCAGTATGTGGCAGAGTTTCAGGCTTAGGGAAGGAATTTGGTTTTCCTCAATGTTTGCAGCTACAATTAACAAACAGTGTTGCTTGTAGGGATAGAGGACAAAAAGTACATTTCTGATGTTGTGATGCTCAGGATCACATTTACTGGTCAACATCCAAGTGAGAGGGACAATAAAAGAGGAAGACAAAGGAAACAGAAGTCCACTGGTTTTAATCTGAGGAAAAAAAAACGAGGGAGTCAATATAGGAACGTAAAGAGAGGAGAGAAAGAGAGAACTGAGGAGGAGGGCGAGGAGCACAACAGAACCAGGGGGAGTTTGAGGAGAGCGGAGAGCAGAGGAGGGGCCTTTCATACAAAAAAGGCTCTCTTTTACTTATAGAAGGGAAAAAAAGAGCAAAAGAAAAGCTTCTTCTCGCCTCCTGGACGCAGTGTCAAACCCAATCAGTGTCTGGTCTGGCAGCGCTGCTCGTCTCCCAGGCACCGGCTCACAATGGAGGCGAGCCTCGGCCGCCACACCTCTCACTTCCAATCTGCATCCTCCAGGACGGCCTGAGAGCAGGGGGCCGCGGGGAGGGACAACAATGCTCCTCAAAATGTTCAAATTCTCATAAAAAAATCCCTGTGTGCTGAGAATTGGATTAACTAGTAAAAGTAAGACACTCCTCGAGTAGCTTTAGATCAGTTCATGTTGATTTGGACAGTTAATATCAGTTTTTATTGTGGAGAAGTGTGGCTTAGGCTAAACGGAAGAGTGTAGGTAGGAGTTATTGTTCTTAAAGATTTCCAATACAGGTGCAAAGAATGGGACTTAGTGTCAGGGTGCATATATGTAAAGCCAAACACAAACATGGATAAACTGCTCGACGATTACAACGACCAACAATCCCTGAGCTGTGGAGTCCCGCGCTAATAAACGTGAGCAACAAGGCTTGATCCTTAAAAACCTCGCCACTCAAAAAAAAATGTCTATCTTGAATAGACACCCCCCCTAAATCGCATTGTTGAGCAAATCCTGTATTAAAAGGAAAGAGTTACTCTGCATTTATACTCCTGAAGACTTTAGTTAAGCCAGTGCCTCTGCCACTCTGCAGCGCGGGCTTCATCCAGCCTCAGTAAATCCGTGTCTCAATGGCGATTGGCTGAAGCCGAAGGGGCCATCTTTTTCACACGCTTCCTCCATCGCCGCCACCGCCCCCCCCCCTCCTCTCGGCTAGTGTTTACCCGTCACCAAACAATAGCTGGTTACTGGCAATTAAACAGCATTTTCCGAGGAATCCGTGGCACTGGTCTAATGGCATTACTGTTGGATGATTCAATCCTTGAATAGTCAACAGGATTTTGCCTCTCACCAGGAAAATACTGCTTCATCGAATTACCCGTATTACATAGATTTACCCAAAGCTTATGATTCAGGGTTCACAGATTACTGCTCTTCTAAAGATGGCGGGAGAAAGGAGTGATAGGCCAGCAGAGTGATGACTCCAACGCCTCAAAGCCAGACGCTGCTTTCACTGGCACACAAGATTTACCCAAAAAACCTTTGCAGATTTAGACAGATTATTAATTTACTCCAATGCAAAGATGTCTTTTACTGTTCTTTGCTTCCCTGACTTTAATATTAGATGATGCAAGATGGTTTACACCACAGCTTTCCACGCACACGCACATGCACACACAAACATATAGGAGCCAAACTGCACATTGTGCCCTTTGACCTTCCATGGGTCGAGTCGGCCCGGGCAGCTCGGGGAACCAGGAAGACCGGCCAAGTCCATTATCTCACAATGAAGGGCTAATTACTGGGCCTGCAAGCCTCAAATCACACGGCAGCAGACTGCCTGTCTCTGTCCTCCGCTCACCCAACATCTTAATTGCTCTTTTATTCTCTCTCTGTTTTCGCCGTGCCTCTCTCCCCGACTCGCTCCTACTCTCGCCTCAGCCATTTCGCACATAAAAGCAAGATGCTAATTGCCTGCTATGGAAATATTGGGCCTGTGATTAGCCAGGCAGAGGGTTTGGCTGGCCTGTGTTTTCACTGTCTGTATGAGGGAGTGTCGAGCCAGCACGCTGCGCGTAAAAATAGCAAACTGCAGTCGGCGGCAGTGAAAGGAAATTCATTTTTCTGTCATTCACATGCAGGGCAGGGTTGAAAGTGTCATTGTGCTCCAGTGGCAATTTGTCAGACTGCTATGTTGGCAAAATGTTTACAGAAAATCAGCTTGAACGAAATTACAGGAAAATTAGTTCAGTTGCTTTCAGGCAGAGTTTAAGCATTGTTATCACTGACATTATTATGAGACTAATTATTTTGCCCCCTTATGGTTTAAATATCTGGACCACAAGTCTGGAACTGTCCACCTGAGCTAACAGAGAAAACAGTGCGATCAAATGCACTAAACAACTGCATGCATATGATTGGTTGATTAATTTATTGACCAAGTATTGTGTTTTTATCTGTAATGCATTAAACCCTCATTGTGTTCTCCTCCCTGACCCTGACTTATTATCTCAATCTGTAGGTAATTTACTAATAATGGTCGCACATAATTATCTAACAAGACAACAAGGGTGAGTCTTAATAGACTCCATCTTGAGATGCATATACATATGGAAATGAGACCCAGTGGGGGAATCTGCTTCAGCTTCTGCTCTTTATAACTGCGCCCTCTAACCTGCTCGCTCTCTGAAGAATTAAGTTATTTTTTCTCACTTTCAATGAAGACATGGCCAACTTTAACTCATCTGATGAGACTTCAGTATCTTGTTTCATCAGGAAAAGGGTTCAAATTGTTAAACTGTATCCATTATCAATTAAAGAAACGATAGCAAGCAGCAAAATGTATTTCTTTAGCCTTGTAAAAAGTGATGTTACTGAGTGTTTGACAGGAAGAAAAGAGGGGGAAAGGGAGATAGAAGAGACAGAAAAGACACCATAGAGAACAAAGAGAAATAAGTGTGTGGAGTGCTGCAGGAATGAGCCTAAAACCTGAAAACGAGTGAGCATTTTTGCTCTTTTTGTCCCCTTATGTTAAAGTCAATAGGTTTTTTGAATGGGTCGTTAGATAAAATAAGGTTTTGTTTTTTTTGTTCCTTCTTTGTTTTTTTTCTCAGTCTTTAAAAACAATTGCTGTTAATAGGATAAACAAATTTTGCTAAACAATATGTTGTCCCAAATAAATGGCAAAATATGATGATTTTTAAGACAATTTGATGCCACTGATATAATGATGATGTAATAGCATAAAAATGCAAGTACTGTACACCCTTTCTTTCTGTTCATTTGGCTTAGGTACTATAAAAAATATAAACAAATAAAAACACGTATGTGCTGTTTTGAAGTCTTATAATAGTAAGGAATGTTAGAATGATTAAATGTTGGTCACATTCCTTTGTAAACAAACATACAAACACAATGGACAATATTGCACGATACATAACTATAACTTCTGCTGAGCTCAGTAAGTCTGTATTGTGATTATTGTGACAGTCTTAGCTATCACGCAGCTACATGAACAGAACTGAGATGATAGAACTTTTGATTTTCAGGTAACAATGAAATTAATTAATTACATAACATTTTTTACAGTATGTTATTGGTTTTATGCCCTGACGACTGTCATTCACATTTTAAAATTCTTCTTAAAGATATTCTACATGGTGAAATAAAACTGGCATATTTTTCTGGAATGTTCCTCTCTGAGGCCACGTATGGTCCAGTTTTCAATTTTGCCAGTTCTGCTTTTGAATCCATTCTATTATTCTATCATGACGCCCCTATAAGTGACACTACAGAGGCTCACAGACATTAAACATCAAGCTGCAATCATGCAACTGTGGCGTAGTTTTTTATAGTCTTAAGTCAGCCAGTTAGTTTTTACTTCTGATGATTGCATTAATGATTAAAAAAACATGTATCATAAACTTTTGTTTGCCTCAGAAGTTTTTAATCCATTTAATAATCCAGATTCAGGGGAAAAATCCTAAAAACAAGGCGATGGTAACTTCCAATAAATGTAATCCCTGCTGAACTCTACAGTGAAAAAGTTAAAAATCAAGAAAAGAATCCATGCAAACAAACACTCAAAATTAGTTTTGAGATACTTGAAACAGATGTGCCGACACTTAGCAGGTAGGACCTTTTCCCCCCTACTGATGTTTTCCTAGTATAATGCCTCCTTTGTAGCCTTTAGCTCTTTTCCATACACTTCAGATGTTAGCAGGTTATTTTAGTAACTTTTCTTCATTCAGAGTCACCTGCCATTTGACCCCAGCCTTGTCCCAGTACCAAACCAAAGCTTTTAGAGAACCTTGGCGGATATTGAAATGCTCTTTCAGACACTTTCTCTTTGCAGTGGTCCCCCGAGCGCTTTGTCCAAGATGTTGGAGAAGATGGAGACGGGAAAGAGCTTGGTTTTCCCAACGATGGGAGCCGTGGAGTGTTTGGGCAGCGCAGTGATTGGTAGTGGGGAGGTTTCGGGGGGCCAAGAGGGGTGCAGGTCGGCTGTTCAAAGGCTGGCTTTTTGCATTGTTGGTCAGTTGGGGATTAAGTTCCTCTGTGCAGCAGAATAGCCCCTCTAATTAAAAAGGATAAGAAGGCAGAAAAATAGTGAGAGGCACGGGAGGAAGCAAAGAGAGAGGGAGAGGGGAGAGCAAATTTGCAGAGAAAAGAAAGAAAAGAAAAACTGTTTTCAGTGTCACTCCTGCAGCCGGCCCGTCGATTCAGACTGGATTAACTTTACACTCCTCCTCCCTATTTCTCTCTGTCACTCTCTCCCCCAATCTCTGTCTGTCGTTCTTTCTATCCTGCAATTTCCGAACTTTGTTCTGCACATGCTCTTTATTCTCTTGAAAGTACATGAAACAATGCGTTTAACTGTGCCTCAGAAAGCTACATGTATATATGTTTTGGGGTAATCTCTTTAGAAAACCTTAATTGTTTGCAGCCATAAACTGTAACAGCTCAGTCAGTTCAGCTCTTCTTTAAATCAAATCTGATCATTTTTAATTCTGTTGCAGGTTTGTGAAGAGTGAATGCAAGATAATATTTTGCTGAATGAACCCAGCCCTTTGCACCAGTGTTTGTGTGTGTGTGTGTGTGTGCTCCTCAGTATTTGCCGTCATCAGAATGAGAATAGAGGGGCTGTGTGCTGTTCCCCAGATGCTGGCTGACAGTAGGTGGGCTGTTTGCCGTGGGGATGCCAGGTTGTGTTTTTGTTTGGCCCTCCTCTGTCCCGCCTGCCTCCCTCCCCTCACCCGGTGGGGGGTCCAGGGCTCCCGGGGCCGGGTCCCTGCTGACCAATACCCAGGTATGAAGCCTCTCAGTTTGGCTAACACTAGCCACAGGCCGTGGGAGGTTAACGAGGTACCAGCAGGGACAAGACATTCAACCCTCCCAGGGGCAAACCACAAGTGGTGGATGTATCTCAATGAAGGGCATGAATATGATGTGGTGTGGGCCATGTGTGGGAGTGGGTGCAGAGATGGTTAAATGGTAATAATACTGTACACTGACACTCAGCTATCAAAGAGTTTATTCTCTTGTCTCTGAGCTGATTATTATTTAAGTTAATCACACTAGAATTTAAAATGGGGAAACTTTGCAGCAAAATAAGTTCATTTTTGGTGGAAATTTTGCAATCAAGGGATCCACTTGAGAGGCTGAAGGTAATCCCTGCAAACCTTTTGCAACAAGTTAAACTTTGGTAAACGCTGACATGAGGCTGACCAATAAGAAGCTGGCTTTACTTCAGTGGGAACAGAGAGCCAGAATGTGCAAAATGGAAGAAGCTATTGTGGCTTATTAGCTGTGTTGTACCACCCAGGCCCATGTATTTAATTAATTTAACTGTGCCATGGTGGTGGGATTTTAGATAGCTATGAGACAGAATTTGATGCAAGAAATAAAATGTATTGTTTCATGAGCTTGCTGCAGGAACAAAATCCCAGAAAGAAAATTAAAGATGTGAATCATTTGTTAGCATGTTTGCTGTTTCCTTGCCATCTATATTAATACATTATAGGCCCACATTTCATAAAAACGTTTTCTTATCTTTGTGTCTTGTTAGCGACTGAGCCAACAAGCTAGCTAACTGATAGTTAGCGGTACAACTCTTATAACAAAAAAGAGGGTAGTAAAAAGTACTTGAGGGCCCATTTGACATAGAAAATTTTTTTTTTAATTAGAACTTCAAGGTCTGTCACATGTTGCTGTTGAGCACAAAAACTGAAAGAGACGTCTAAATCTGTGGATAATTTATTGTAATGTCAAATTCCTTGTACAAACACTTATCTATCTAAATCATTATGCCCTACAAATATTATACAAAAATATACTTACAGCCTAAAGGAAACACATGTGCAGCTGCTCTACCTCATAGATGGGAAAGATCGAGCTTTTTTTGGCTTCATGTGCGACTTTCATAGGTATGAATGAGGCCTCATCTCGATCACTAACCAGCTTTCTTTGTATATTTATTAATTGAACAGTGCAGAACATAAAAAAAATAGAAAAAATCTATTGTGACTGACAGGCGCTAGTATGTTACTGACTATTAGTTGCACTGTATTTTAGTCCTCGTGTCAGCAACATTCTGCAAAGACACACTGATTAATCTCATTGTGCCACTTTCTGGTATGCCTGTGGCTTTAAGCTGACATTTTGAAGAAATGTCTGGTTGTTTTTCCCAGAAACACCTGCTGTCTGAAGCCCACAGCCGCGTTTGATAATACAGTAGTTCAATATTCAAGGACGCTCGCTTTGGTTTGTTTTCAAATCATCAATACGTGTATCGCTTCCTCCGCCATGCCTATCAATAAATCTATCAATATGAGTTCTTTGGTGCAGATGGCAAAAAACAAGCAGCCAAATGTAATCATATGTCCAATACAGTTTAGTGCGTGTGTTTGAGTGTGTCAGTGTGGAACAGATGGGGATGGTCGAGTGGGCCAAGTCATTGATTTGACCTTGAGATGGACAGCTGAAGGCAACTGGTTGATGCAAAAACTGGGGATCCAAAGCACCAATTCTTTTAGAAACAAAAATAGATCAATTTAAAATGTCTAAAAAAAACCCAAGTACAAAACTAAATCACCAGAATGCCCATTTAAAATTTGTATTCAAATGTAATACAAATAAATGGTGATAAAAAATAAAAAGACGGTATATTATATGTATTCTGAGCAACACACTGCAAATAAAAACCATGTTTCCACTAAGAAATCATTCACAGTTAATATAAATGCATATAACAGAACGATACTCTTGATAAGTCAATAATATTTTAATCCAAATATGAATTTAGAAGAAAACTGAAGAGATAAACAAAGGATTCTGTGATGTATGTCATCATATATGGTCTGTGAGCATATGAGCCACTCCTATAGGAGGCAAACAAAAGGCTGCTGAGACTTTCCTCATGCCAGCCAGTATTATCCAGCACACTGTGAGAGAGAGGTATCTCAGTCCCACGATTCTTAGCCTTCAATTCGTCTCCCTGACAGCAGGAGAAACCGTGACTTCGTCAATTGGCCCGGAGACAGGGGGAGGGCATATTGCCACAGACATTAACAAGCGACTTCACCTTTTTACAACCACGGCCCCGTTTAGCTGAAACGCTCCCCAGGGCTATTAGATATTTTCCGATGAATTATATATCAGAGCTGAAGATGAAAGGCCTCTGCGTGAGCCAAGAACATAGCTGTGGGACAACAAGGGGAGCAGATATTTAAGCTCGGTTAGGCTGTTTGTTTTACTGTGATCACTCAGGGAAAATGGGAAAACTCCACGTCAACTATTTGAATGGCCAAAAATCAAATCACAATATCAATAAAATATCAGATTTTAACAACACTGACTTCATGTAATTGCAGTAAGTCGTAAACAATGACATGCTGCCAATGGTTTTCTAGTTCAGTGTCTTTAGTTAAAAAGGTCGTATTGATTTTAGTGTTGTCTAACAAGCCAGCAGCCTCACAGTCTGTTCATCTGGCATGTAGACTCCTAATTAGTTCTCTAACCTGCTGCTTGTTGGGGAGCATCAATCTACAGCTTCAGTCAGGGAGGCTCAGGCCAGAGGGGAGTCAAAACAGAAGGAAAACATAGATTTAGGTGTTTTATTTAGTGCTAAATGCCATAAAAAGGAGTCTCACTGGACACAAAAAATAGGGGTGGAATGTAAAAATAAA
Source organism: Serranus cabrilla (assembly GCA_903364295.1). Classification (NCBI taxonomy): domain Eukaryota; kingdom Metazoa; phylum Chordata; class Actinopteri; order Perciformes; family Serranidae; genus Serranus; species Serranus cabrilla. The sequence continues at coordinate 80,027 of CAFUXE010000672.1, forward strand.
AGTTGAAATAAGTCAAATATTTTTTAAGTGGTTCAAAAATGATGAGTGACATAGGCCAACAATTAAAAAAAAAAACAAAACATAACAATAATAAAAAGGGGAAAAAAGAAAAGAAAAAAACGTCCAAATAGCACATATTGTTGGAGACGGTGGTGTGGGCTGCAGCTTCACGGACCATTTTTCCCCCTTAAATCTCCTTTACAGGGTTACACAGAATCAGACCGTGACAGATCCCCGAGAAGTTATTTTCACCTCTCACTATAAAACAGTGCTTCCGTTTTGCTTGCTCAGCTTATTTTGACAATTAAATCTGCAAGATGCAGCTTAAATCTTCTGGTTCTTACTCTGAGCGGGTCTGGGTTCATGTTTGATCGTCACTGAGCTCCGTGCAGGTGCTCGGCTCTGATTGGCCGATATACCACACCTATACTGACACCTATAGAGCTTTGAATCGCCTACTTGTTCTTGTCTCGTGCAAAAAATAAATAAAATGAAGAGGTAGAAATTACTAATGAGGATAATATTTCCTTTGTTTTGATGATGAATAAATAATGGTTATAGTAAAGTGACGGGGAGCAGTCAGCGGAGCTTTGGAGCTGCCACCATCCAGCTGCTGCACCCCTTCACACCTCTGAGCATCATATTTTCTCTCATTTCCATTGGCTGCAAAAAAAAACCTTGCAGTCTCTCTCTCTCTCAATAAATACTGAGAATCTGTGAGTATTATCCGCAGCCAACAAGCTTACCCAGGTGGAAACACTCCGCTCTGCTGAGAGAGAAAAGCAAATCAAGTAAGTGAATTATTTCATTTTCGCTGGCTAATAATTCTAGATGTGAGAGGACTCGGAGCGGCGTGTGATGGAAATGCAGACAGCCTACAGGGAGATAATTGGGTAGGCGTGTTTTAAAAGGAAACTTTTCTCCCTCTCTCCTCTGTGGGCTGCATGCTCCGAGCAAAGAGGCATTCAACCGGTTAATGGCAGGCCGCTGGAGCGGTCCACAACTTCACATAATACACTCCAACTGCTGGAGGTCTGACCGCGGACTGTGGATGTTTTCAGGCATGTAGAGGAGGGAGGGTGAACACCTAAAGTCAAGTGGAAAAATAATTTATAAACCACGAATTAAAGGTTCCATTTTATAATAAATCTGCTGGCTTAAACATAGGAGTAGTTTCTTTAAACGAAAAATGTGCTATTTTACTAAATAAAGTTCCATAAGGAATGTTTCTATTTGCATAATAATCACAACTTAATTTCTTCATTCATTGCTGAATCATGTAAAAAAAAAAAATAGAATAAAAAACGAATGGATTTTTTTTTCACATAATGAAATACAAACATACAGGAATAATAATAATAAAATTGTTGTTTTTATAATTGTTTTTTAAATCACGTTATTATGTTAAAATAAATAAAAATGAAAACGACAAAAATACCATTCACATAATGCAAAACAAACTTGTAGGAATAATAATAATAATAATAATAATAATGTGTCCGTTTGGGAAAGTGAGTATAGGGGTGGCTGTGCTGTGGCTGGGGGGGTTATGTGGTGGGGGGGGGTCGGTTGTCTGGCAGTCAGCTGGTCTGATAAATACAATGCCAGTCTTTGTTTTATTTTCGTGACGCAGAAAATTAAGGAGGCCTGAATGCGGAGTCGTGGCTGGCGTCCTGTAATCAGGCCAGCGCGTGCCGTCCGGATTATCTCGTTAATTTCTTACAGAAAAAAAAAAGAAGAAAAAAAAATCTCGTGTAGCCAATAATAATTAATGGCTGGGCAGGCTATTTATTATTATTGAGCGGATGTGGAGCAACCGGTAGCCGGGGGTGATGGAGTGACAGATTGGGTATAGGAGTGGCCGTTATTGGCTCTATAAGAACGAGGGGTCCGGGTTGGAGAGAGGAGCACCCTGGGGTCCTGGGAACTTTATTCTACAGGTAGGCGTCACTGGGAACGTTAGGAAAGGCCTCAGACAGCAGCATATGGAATATAGACTAATTAGCTATTAATGAAAAAAGAAAACATTAAGCCCTTTATTAACACTGGACTTTTTGTGTGTTTCAGAGTTGCATCCTCTATGTCATTAGGCCAAAAATGAGTGCCCAAACCTCGACAGAAAGAATACATAAAATACATTTGATATTGTTAAAATTTTAAGTAGCCTATAGTTTGTATCTCAATTACCCAAATGAATGTATATATGAATATATTGACAATATTCACATTTAATCATCTCTAATATTCCTATAATATCCCTACCAAAAATGATCAGTATGTCACAAATTATTTGTTCATGTAATGAGCCTATAGACTACTTTATCTATTAATCTGTAATATTCCTATACGATCCGAATATTACTGTGTATACATTGTTTAAGTAATAGAGCAAGTTCTTTGTATTTTTTATTTTAATGAGATGTTAATATTAATCGACAAAAATATCTTTTACCAAAAAGGCTCATCATAATAATAATAATATTTTTTTAACTTAAATGAGTGTGTTTACAGTAAAACTTTTTCCCCACAGACAGATCTATAGGTCCATCTCCTTGTTTGTTTAGATTAAGATTAAGTGCTCCTCTCTAATCAACACTTTTCGATAGTCTCACCTTCCAAATCTAATTACCGGGAGCGATTCATTAGCAGAGGAGGGGGAGTGTCAATAATATCAGAATTCATTCCATGTTTCTAATTATTTGCTATAAGTTGTCCTTCGTATTTTAATGTGGTGACATTTAAATGTACAAGGGTTTCGGTGGAAAGCAACAAAGAAGCAGAGATTTAAAAATAAAGATGCTGAGTTGTGTTTGAATGCGCGCTCAGTTTGCAGGATTGCCTTCTTTGTTTGTTCCCTAAAGTCTTTTGTTATCAGCATTACTTATCGGTCAACAGTGGGCTTTGTTTCTGCAAATGGCCCCCCAATCAGCTGTCTATTTAGCTTCGCCTAACCTGTGGGTATATGCTAATTGGGAGCCCGGTTGGGGCCCAACGAGTGTGCGCATTTTAACGACAATGTTTTGTTTTGGTGCTACTAGGAGAGGAGTGTGTTTGAGGGGGTGGTGGTGGTAGGGGGCGGGGTTATAGTAGCAGTTTGTGTGTGGGGGGGTGATGGCGTAAACGCCTGTCAGCCAGACAGAGCATCCTCAGTCCAGCAGGGACAGCTGGGGGTCTCCACTCGCCTTTAAGAGCCCTGCGAGTCCGAGGACGCCCACTTCTTTAAAAAGCCGCCGTGGTGCGTAAAAGGCTGCGCGTAAAAGCTCCACGGGCACGATCTCAACCAGCTTTCCTGTTCTGTGTCCCGCTTCAGGTTGATCTGGACCAAGCGAAAGAACAAACGGAGACCCGAAAGGATTAAAATCTATTTTTGCCATTTTTTTCTTATTTCTTCTCATTGGTGCCCTCTCGTCCGGCCGCCAGCATGATGTCCTATCTGAAGCAGCCGCCGTACACGGTGAACGGGCTGAGCTTATCTACCTCAGGAGTGGACCTGCTGCATCCGTCAGTGGGATACCAAGGTAAGACACCCCAGGGTGCAACTTTAGAATTAATAATAATAATAAATACAATTCCCGTTGTTTGGATAGAACAGTTTTAAATTATTTGCAGCCATTTTTTAATGATCAACATAATTTTTTATTATGTATAACCTGAATGAAGAATGACTTTTTTTTAACTAACGACTGTTAATTTATAAATAAAATAGTCAAGGCACAGGCGTTTTTATATTTCAAGTCAAACTGTATGATTAAGTTTCTAATCCCCATTATTTCCCCCCTCTTCTTATTAGGAACCCCTCGGAAACAGAGGAGAGAGAGGACGACCTTTACTCGGGCCCAGCTCGACGTGCTGGAGAATCTGTTCAACAAGACCCGGTACCCTGACATCTTCATGAGAGAGGAGGTGGCCTTAAAGATCAACCTGCCTGAGTCCAGAGTTCAGGTGAGTCTCCAAGACAAACACCTGGAGCACACGGTGTATTTATAACAGGTCGATAATGGGCAATGTGTCTGTAAGAGGCTCCACTTCAGGGCGAAGTGTCCTCTTCATTGTTGAAGAGCTTGATAACAGTCACTTCCTGTTCTTCTTTCTTGTGGTTTTCTGTAGGCTATGTGATTGTGTGAATTGTTAAATTATTAAAGTCACTTCAAGAACCACATTTTTAAAATAAACTGTTCGACACAATGTAAAGCTATATTGGAAACTTGGGAATATAATATATAATAATGACAAAATAATAATAGGAAAAAAATATTGTGATAATTTAAAATTGAATGTATGCTACTATAATTCTGGAAACAGATATAAGTTATGTTATGGCCAAAATAAAATAATTCAAACGCATATTTCCTTCAGGTATGGTTCAAAAACCGACGAGCCAAACACCGCCAGCAGGCCCAGCAAACCCAAAGTGGAGTGCAGAACAAGGCGGTGAGCAAGCCGGTGAAGAAGAAAAGCTCCCCGGTCCGAGAGGCCAGCTCAGAGAGCGGAGCCAGCGGCCAGTTCACGCCGCCCTCCAGCACCTCTCTCCCGGCCGTGAGCAGCAGCGCGGCGCCGGTGTCTATCTGGAGCCCGGCCTCCATCTCCCCGCTCTCCGACCCGCTGTCTACCTCCTCCTCCTCCTGCATGCAGCGCTCCTACCCCATGGCCTACACCCAGGCGTCGGGCTACAACCAGGGCTACACGGGCTCCTCGTCCTACTTCACCGGGATGGACTGCGGCTCCTACCTTTCGCCTATGCACCACCAGCTGCCCGCCGCGGGCTCCGCCATGAGCCCCATGGGCAGCAGCGGGGTCTCCGGCCACCTGAGCAACGCATCCTCTCTGTCTTCGTCTGCGGCGTACGGGACGGCGGGACTGGGCTTCAGCGGCGCCGCGGATTGCCTGGACTATAAGGAGCAAACCGCCTCCTCATGGAAGCTCAATTTCAACGCGGACTGTTTGGATTACAGAGACCAGGCAGCGTGGAAATTCCAAGTGTTGTGAGAGGACACTTTCCACAAACTACAGACTATACAGGCATATTAAAAACCCAAGGTTGGGAGCAGCAAGCGCGGCTTTTTCTCCACCATCACAGCCCCCTAACTTCTACCTCGGGCAGAGCAGAGCTTGTTGGGTTAACTTATTGAACATTCACTGACTTCTCCCCAACTTTGATCAAGGACACGGAACAAATGTGTTGACCAAAAGGAAAAAAAGGATCAAAAGAGCGAAAGATCCAAACTTGGTTGAGTTTGAGGAATAGGTCAGGGTTTTTTCTAAGCTCCTTAAAGACTCCCCTCTCTTGTCTTTTTTTATTTTGTTGGCACGCTGAAGGGCCCCTTTGATCAAAGGGTTGTGCATGAGTGTGTGTTGTAGAGAGAGAATGAGTGTGTGAGAGAGAGCAGCTCTGACATGAACCTGGATGCACTATTAATTTATGAGAAATGTTTAAAACTAGTTATAAGAGACAATCAGTCCGTTTGCGTGTGCTCATAAATGTCCCCTATGTGTTTTTGAATTATTTCCCCTATGTGTTAGATTTCTTTTTAAACATGTGATTCTTTGTAATACCTGTATGCAATTTTACGCCACAAACCCAGCTGTGAATTTGATAGATTTATTTCCATGTCTCGAGTGTTAAATGATAAGTTATTATGAGGAGGTATTAGGTTGATGGAATAAGGCAGAAAGCCAGAAGCAAGCATTTGAGCTGTAAAGTGCTGCGAGAAGGCCACAAACACACTAAAGAACAATAAAGACCACTTGACCTGACCCAACACTGTGACTGCATGCATATCAATCTGTTTCTTCCTGTTTGTATCACAACACAACAAACCGCATCTCATTTTACCCACAGGATTATTTTGATGTCACACGTCTTGGTTTGGCATGAATGTTATATCAAAGTGGCAACAGTGCCAAATTTCATCCTCAATATCCATTATAATTTGCCCACTTTTGATATTTCTACTCCATGACTAGAGTCCGTGATTTCCGTCCAGGCAGGGAGGAATGTGAATTATGTGAGAGCTATGTTAATCCCGTCTCATAAAGAGGATAATCCAACATTTTTATTGACGGCTGCTCTTTGGTTCAGAGCGCACCGCTGGCCGGTTCACACGGACAAATGTGCAATGCTGCCCAAGAGCTCAGAGGCAAACAGGAGTTTAAAGACAAGTTAGGAAAACTGCGAAAAGTGGACGCCAAGGATTCAAATAATAACTACATTTATGATACGCACAAAAGTAGGTATACAATTGAATAAAATGTAGAAAAACATCACGATCTGCAGATACGTGCAGCTAAAACTTTACTTCTCAGATATCACTGGAGATAAACTGCATGACTGATCATATATAAAATCTAAATGATCTTCAGCTGCAGAGTCTCCGTCACAATCAAAGCAGACATCTGTTGCAGGGATTGTGATTAGTCCTGCATATTGATTTGTGTGGACATGAAGCCAGACAGCCTCTTTGGGGTTTTAGGGAGAGAGAGAGAGTATATGAGCGTGAGCAGGTCCGGGCGGCTCGTGCATGGATTAAAGAAGAAGGCTCGTGCTATCGGTCTAATTAGGACGACAGGAGAGGCTTCTAATAACTCTGCCGTGACTTTTTGCTGCCGTTGAAGTGCTTTGTTGTCCATTTGACCCCCAATTAGCACGTAATGACACGCAATTACAGAGCAACAAACAACTGTCTAGGGTGTATTTAGCCTATTAGTACTTTTCCATTGATAATATGTTTTTAATTGCTTACATTTGAAATTATGACAAATATTTGGAGCTGGCACAGGACATGTCAGATCATGTAAAAAAAAATGGCAACCTATAATATTGGCTTATATAAAGACAAGATTAATTAACATAAATAAATACAGAAAGCGATGTGCAGTTAAGAAAGATGATAATAATTCATATAAAAAATAGCACACAGCCTATAATCTGAGCACGTTGGCTCTAAATTTACGAGGGTATTTTTTTCAGTGTCACCCAGTGGTTCTAGATTAAAAAAACAACAACAAAACAATAAAATAAAAACAATAAAAATCAATGTGACGAAAGATGAAAGCTGTTTCATTTCATTCGTGTCAAGAACTGTGAAAAAACGTCACAACCACAGCTGAATAAAACTGCCCGGAAATAAACTGAACTGAAATATATGGGGACTATTTTTTGTCACCTTTGGTGGTT
>CAFUXE010000672.1:87233-97373 GCA_903364295.1 Serranus cabrilla
ATATATATATATATATATATTATTTCCTCGGTCCCAGGCTCGTGTTCCCAGCTTCAACAGGTTCAGTAACAAATGTCAGCAGAGAGCAGTGAGTCGGTGTCCCTGCAGCAGGCGGACCGGGGCCCCCGAGTATCCATTCGGTTTTAATTAAGCACAAGCGGCACTGAAGGGGACATATGGGTCCGGCAGACGCGCTTCATTAATCCTCTCATCGCATTTGAGGATGTTAAACAATAAAAAAAAAGGAGCCTCGGAAGCTTCGTCTTCTTCTTGGCTGAAGCGATGGCACATTTTGTCGACCGTCGCCCCGAGGCAGGGCTTCCCCCAAGCGGGACTACTTCACGCGGCTGGGGATTTCCAGGTTTCCCCGCCGGAGGAAACAGAGAGAGAGAGAGGGGGGATCCGGCCGACGCGATCCGGCTCCACAGCGGAGATGGGCCTAAAACAAAAGCCTCCTGCTTTTTTTCACTGGTGGCAAAAAAACGTAGCACGAGGATATTAAGATTTGAATATGCCTGCTCCAAATTTGAGAAATACCTACTGTATTAGAGACATTAGTTTTTACTTCTCTATGGGAGGGCAAAGCAAGCTACAAAAGGCAAAAGAGCGCTGTGTGTCTGCGGTTCACCCACTCGTAGGCCTACTTTTTTTCTTAAAATATCCAAACATCATGCTAAAATTGACTTGGAGTTACAGCTTGTAGGCTTTAATTTGATTTTAAAATCCCAATAATACTCTATAGTCTATACTAATAATGCACTACAACTCAGTACTATGGGAATTATGTATAAAAGCTATTGAGCAAGGTATTGGTTTTAGTTCAGTCTCTATAATAAGATTTTTAAGTTATTCAGTTATTTCTATGATTTATTTATGATATGCCCCATCATTTTATTGTTTTAATATAGAGCAAACAACACGATTTCAAAAGATGTATCAAGATTTGCTTTGCAAAGGAGGCATAAAGAGAATATCATGAAGGGCCTAGTAAATGCATTTGGCAATATATATTATCTATTTAGTAGTAGAAGTAGTGGTAGTAATAATAATCATAAGAAGAAGAAGAAGAACAAACAGAAGAAGAAGAATGGAAAGATTCCGGATTTTATCAATCAAATATTCTAATATGGTAGTTTTATTAATAAAAATATATATTTTCCTGCCAATATTGGCCAATTATGGAATTGGGATTTTTGTTGTCTTTTTAGACTCTAACTCACTATTACATCACTTAATATATTTGTCAAATTAGTAACTGAATAGAATCCTGAAAGCCTTTTTAAAAACCACAGACTGGAAAGTTTTACATGTTTTGCATCTGAATCCATTTAAATCCATATAAGTAATGGCTGATTTGGATGTGGAAATAATACAGATTGGCTTATTATGCGCTTTGAAAAACCATATCACTGCCTGTCCGGTTTCTCAGCTCTTTCATTTATGCACTGATTGTTTTTTAGAGTCAGACCAATATAACAGGCCTATTGGGAACAAACCAATATGTCAATTATTGTGTGGAGAGAGGGAAGGCATGACATAAAACATCAAGAAACGTTTATGATGAACAATCCCTGATTTAAACAAGCCTATCAGAGTCAATTTAAAAAGGCTATGCTGCTATCATGTGTGCAATGTCACTGACAGGCATGTGACTTTGTTTTTTTAAGAATAAAGAATTAGTGAAAGTGGGGCAACAGGGCAACAATCCTGCATATTTGAATACAGTAACGGCCATTTGGTGGAGGGATATGGACCCGGTTTCTCCACAGCAGTTGCATAAAATAAGCACAGGATGAACTGAACGTAGTTTCTTTTATGGAGAAAAGAAGATAAACGGCCAATTTGTTGGTGAGAATGTAACTGAAGACTATTGTTATGCATAAGTATGTGTCCTACATTCCCCGAGAGACGATGTCTATCACATATCAACACAGCAACACATACATAATTCATCTGCAACAACAACAGTGATGGGATCTCATTTAAATGAATGAAACAATAGCGTTGCTGTACTCTCGTCAGACTGGCGGTTGAGGAATATGGTAAATGGTTAAAAGTACACAGCTTTAACTCTTCATGACCTCTATCCGTGTTAAGCCATGTCATGTTAAGAGTGATTTCATCTCATGGATTGCACAATTTGATGAGATTAAACTAAATTCTATCAGATGCACACGCTAAATGTTGCCATGTGATGTTTTAATGGGACTTAAAGCGCCGCAAAATGTTCTTTTAATTGGAATCCAGGAATGCCACGGGGTCGCTGATGAAGGCTGCGCTCGCTCAAAAAGAACTCATTCGGCTCTAATGTAAAACATTGTCTTCACTTTCGGAAATTGTTTCTTGAAAAAAAGGCACAGAGTTGTCAAAGTGAAGCAGAGCTTCGGGGGGAAAGTGTTTCTGGAGCAGTTTTAACTGTAAATGTATCTGTTGCTTGTGCTGAAAAAGCTCTTAAATTGGTGGAAGAAGTAGAATGCAACAATGTGTATTTAGTCTATTGAAAGTAAAGTACCAGCATTTACATTTCTACGAAAGTATCATTAAAACACAAAATTGATACATCATGTTTTACATTACAGATCTATCAATCTATCTAACTATCTATCAATCTATCTATATATTTTTGTAGTTCGTAGCTTGGTCAGGTTTAGGAAAAACTTCATGGTTTGTGTTAAGGAAAGTACATGTGTTATGTAGCTTAAGTTACGTATATGATTTAACTTACATTAAGATGTGATGTAAGTAAATGTCCGTTGACTTTTAGTTTCACACGGGACACATACAGGGGTTACCGGGGGCCAAATTTCTGATTGCTGGACCAATCCATTCACTGTCACCTTCTCCCTATGCGGACTCATAAATACTGTGACAACTAGAAGTTGCCACCTTACAGTGAGCTGGCACAGACGGCTTATTCAGCAGTATTTCGGGGGGAGAACAGTTTGTTCATGGTTCTGCAACACAAATTTATAGTAATTTTTTTGTAATCCTTCATTCATCTTTGCTTTTTTGTGAAATATTAATTATTTTATGTCTTCAGGCCTCAAACTGCGATTTTAAATAACACATTCAGAGAATTATAAAGATGACGTAACTCTTTACTTGATTTGCAAACAACTGGAAAGACAAGCCAAAGCCAAAGACATTGAGAACCACTAGTTTAGTTAATCAATTGGAAAAGTAACGACAAATCAAGCTGTTAGATAAATGCAGCAAAAAGTATAAAATATTTTCCCTGACATGAAGTGAAGTCATAAGAGCACAAAGTAGCATACAGTACGAATAACTTAAAATGGTACTCAGCCACTGAAACTCAATCAATACCAAATAATTGAATGAGATGATGTATGTGTCATCGTTATAATCAGTGTTATACTTTTTTAATGTTTGTTTTAAAGAGACCATTGCACATTCCTTCCTATCAAATAGGATAAAAACCGTATGAAGCCAAAGTCTTCCTTCTATAACACAGTGTACCTGATGTTGTTAATCTCAGGTGTATTAACATAAAACACTGTTAAACTGTGTTTTTTTGTGTGTACTTGTGACTGTGCTGATATTGCCAGGTGCCCATGGGGAGTTACTGTCCATAAAAAAGGATCATGGGGCCGTGTAGTGTGTTTACTGCAAGGTTTGTTCGGCTCTTTTCCAATTTACATTGGAGACTGCTGCAGAAAATGTTTACTAACTGGACCTCCTGAGTGCTTCTTCAATAATAGGAGCTGCTTTGCCTTCTGTTGATGCTATTTTTGTATTGCAACAAAGGCATGCATGTTTTTAATTTTCTTATGAGAAGAGAGACACTTGGACAAACAGAAAAGCTTTTGTGTAAAAGATAAAACTGATCTGTGAGATCATGTTAAGAACATAGAGCCGGCCGAAGGCTGCACTGCCTGTATGTTCATCTTTTCTTAAATCCACTTAGAATCAATTAAATGCTGTTTGCTCTTCGTCATCTTTTGGAGGAGAAAAACCAGTGCAGGACAAGAAATCCCTCATAGTTTCCTCGATTAGCACAGTCTAGAATCATGAAAATGTATCTGATTTATATCATACTGTACATTAATCTCACCCAATAATAACCTTACGTAGAATTAACTGATTTTCAAGACTTGAGCCTGTTATGAATGTATGCAAACCTCTTATATAGAGAACATTCATGAATGTGATATTAACAGACTTTATTAACAGAGTGGTGCTTGGATTTAAGCTGGGCGTCTCCGCCATATGGCTGGAGTTACACATGTGAGCCAAAATATTATTAATGCTGAGATATTGTCATATGAGGAAATACAGGGCTGTAAAAACACATATGTTGTACACACGCAGACACGGAACGGAAAGCTGATTACAGGTTTTAAAAAATCCAGCATATGTAAAAAAAATAATAAAAAAAAATGAATTGCCATCATAGAATTAGTGCTTTACATAAAGTTAATGCCTAGTTAATGTTTCTTTTTTTCCCCTAAGCATCCATTTAGCTTCAGACCTCACGACCCTGGATTATGTGGACAGTGGACATCCAGCCAACAAAGCACTCCTGTCCTTATGAGAACAGACCATTAGCAGGGGGTGAATCATAAATCTCCTTATAAGAGCAAAAGATAGATGTTGTAATAACAGATTACATGCATTTAATGGCTAAATTTACATCCATAAGCTGAAGCTAAAAGCATTTTACGCAGATGACTGAGAGGAGCTTCGTCGAGGAAGCTATAGGACAGTGAAGTGGGAGCAGCTACACAATTAAAAGCATCAAAAGTTCCTGTTGATTCTGAGATTTTGACCTGAACTGGTTCATCCAAAGCTGTAGGTGTTACTATAACACCAGCAGCAAGGATGCTACATCTCAATGTACTAATTGTTTTTCATTTGAGCCTGATCACATAGACATCGATTGTAAATCCAAAGAGGAAAAATGTTATTTATATATGTACAAACTGGACAGTTTTATTACCAACCTTAGATGTAAAATATGCAATTTCTGTTGCTTGGGGTTTCTCAATCAAATCAATAACAGAAGAAGAGTTTTAGTGATGTTGTGAGTTGTGGAAGTTATATTCACCTCCATTAAATGAAACAGACGAGGTGATTAAAACGGGTAAAAACACTGAATGAAGCAGTTTTACCCTAAAAATCTGTCTCTGCAGATAAAAAAGGCAGAGGGGCTGTGTACCGAGCTGCCAAACTTAAAATACAGACCGAGCCAGATGATTGAAATCTTTCATCTGATTGAAATATAATTACAATGATCTAAAATCTGGATCTAAAAAATGAAGCTGGAAACTGGATATGACAACTTCTAAACAAAACTGCTGATGCATGCACAAAGGAGACACACTGTCATTGACAGGCTACCAAATGAAACGTACCTTTTCCTTGATTAAAAGAAAAGATTTCTTTGGGTTTGGAAATTGTTGGAAACATTTGGAATAATTTACATACACAACTCAACAAAAAAGAAGAAAGCCGTTAACACAATGTGAAACTTTGACAGAAAATATTGTAACTCAACGTCCACATAAAACTGTTTTCCTACGACTTTTAAACTCATTTCAACTGCACCTACAGGTCTGCTTTAGGGGATGCAGTTAGTAAGACTTTTTTTGGTGTAGGTTATTGTACATAAAATATATAAAGCGCCTTATTTAATAACGTCAGATCCGGGCCAACAGCTTCCTAAGTGGTCAACTTGTTCAACACAGCAACCGTAACTGCCAAACCTCTCCTCTACTGCAATTACAATACAGGGGTCAAAGGTCAAGGGGCCTCCTCTTGCTTATTAGAAAACCATACAGTGTAGAAAATCTCACAAAACATACAACACATTTCCTGTCCATCTGTACTGCAATTACAGATAAGTAGGACATGAGTTATAGAGATAAATTAAAACAGAAGCTGTAAGCTACAGGACAGGCCTGATGATTACAGTTCCCACTTCTCGCTGCAGTCCTGACCTTCCTCCTCACTCCATCTCTGTCTGGACAGATGGAGAGGTAGTACAGTAGAGGATGCAGAGTTTGTTGACAGATGCCTCTCTCCCTGCCCCGCCTCATCCCTGCCCACCTGTTAAGGGCAGCAGCGAGCTCCTGGAGGCGAGCGTGTCTGTTGCGGACGCACGCCGAGAGGAGGTGGCCGGGGAGGGGCGGACTGGAAATGCTGGCACGTGCTTCCCTGTGGAGATTTTTCTCCAGTTACAAGTCTTGCAATAGGTCATGTTGCATTAGGTGTGTGAATGAGCTCAGGTGTCTCTACGTGTCTCCTCTCCCCTATGATGACATGAAGCACAGAGTGTGCATTGATGTGTTTATGGGTTTGTGGATCAATCATATGTGTGTGAGCGTGTTAGTGTGTGTGTGTGTTTAGGGGAGCATGAGGCGTGTGCCCTCGCTGCACCCCCACAGCCGCCACACGCCTGGCCACCTGCTCTGGGATTAGAGAGCATGCGGATTACACGCGTCACAATGGAGATACACAAACACAAATATGCCCTCGGCCAACAAAGGATACACACCCACACCGGACTGCCTCTACGCTAATCACTCTGAGCATCTTCAATATTTTCATAGTTTGGGAAACAATGACTCTGGACGCAGCGCACGAGATGGTAGATGATGATGATGATGACGCTTTAAGGTGAAGGAGATTTTCAACAGTGAATCTATTATTGCATGTTTTTATTGAGGATTATTATTGCCTATTGCGACATTCACTAGAGTTGTTGTTTCCATGGGTTTTAACATGTGTGTGTGTGTGACCCACACTGCTGTCCTACTTTTCAAACATAATAACACAGTGACGTCAACACGGAGAAACCAACCAGTGGTCCTCACCAGGAAAAGTCCTCAAAACACAACCCTAATAACATGGACAACATACAAACAAACAAAAATAACTCAATCACAACAACTAAGGCCACATGCTGTAACGGGTCCGTCCAAAGGTGACTCAATAGGCCAATGTTTAGTGAATAATAGTGAGTGAATCAGTGAAGTCGTTCTGTTTGGTCATGTTTGGGGGGAGTTCATTACAGGCTCTTTAAAAAACAACAAGCGCAGCCTTTGGCTTAAAAATAACTACTATGAACAAAAACTACTGGACTCAGTAAGGCCGGGACGGGGAACATGATGGAGGAGGTTTCCAAGGCGACTCTAACACCGGTCTCCAGCCTTCTAATACAAGCAATTCTAATAAAGTTCTTTGGCTTTTAGGGACTAAAAGCAGCATATCTTTACCTCTGAAGGGCCTTTTAAAAAAGCCAATAAAAGAACACAATGGAAATAAACTGAGAATGTAATTGTATGATAATAACTGGAAGGGCCCCATCTTACACAGTCAACAAAAATTAAAAATAAGTATTGTATCCGCCTTGTGATAAGTTGTCTTGGCCCCTTCAAATAAATTTCATGAAAATTGGGCAAGAAATTTTCCACAACATTCTGACAAACTGACAAATCAAACCAAACTTAAAAAAAACAAACCTCCATGGTGAAGTCCATGAAGGTAAAATACAAAGACGTTTCACTAACAAGACACTCCAAGTCGACTGAAAGTATCTCTGTAATTTACACAGGTGTGGATTGAGTCACAGGACTATACATGAGTTAGAAAGAAAAGACTCGCAACTCCACTTGGAATTTAACATGACAAGGGACTTCACTTGGACTCAAGCGACTTTTCCCCAAATCTCAACAATTGAAAAGTATGTTATTTAAAAAGTAAGACGTCTGAAGCATATATGAGCGAACGAACCATGAAGGAGTGAGGATATGTTACTGAGCACCACTTAATTTGCTGCGAAGTTTAGGACTTGGAACTGGTCAGTCTTGACTTGTCTGAAAAACTTTGAGTTGCAGAACAAGGACTTGGTCCCACCTCAAATAATTTCATCATTAAAAAAGTGTTCTCAGTATGAAGTCAATGGTAAGTAATTTATCACATACAAGACGGGGACATGAATGAAAAATGTCACTAGTGAAAAAAAGGAAAAGCAATATTACAAGCACCATCCAGAGGTTGACAGTAACCATCAGTTTCTTGCATGCAAATGTAATATTAATCACTGTAACATTAGCTTTTGTATGCATGATGTAATTCAGTGCTTCAGTGTCATCTAACTATATTTCAATGACACGTTTGAACAGAAATGACGCTAGGGTGATGTAAACGAATACCAAGATCCTGATGAACAGCCTAAAAACTCTATCGGCACACTTTCTGTGTGTATGAACTATCTGACCTCTAACACTCTGGTGTCAGAGGCCTCTGGGCTGAGTTTTTAAATATAGTCAGAGTGGATGTTGGGGTTGGGGGGTCGGGGGGTCTATGCCACCGTCTTCCCCCTCTTCCTCACCTCCTTTTGCCCCACGGGGTCGGCGGGTTTGTTTTGCTAATGACCCCATCCCGTTATGACCTCATTCAGTTTGCGCTCAGTAATTGGTGGCACACTGACACACCGCTGTGTCGGGGGAGGGGCTCACACGCCTCGGGGGGCGATCCCATTGTAAACATTCCTCCCTGACAAATAAGGTATTGTTATTGATGATTAACGGCAATGAGGGGAACTCTATGTGTGTGTGTGCGTGTGTGTGTGTGTGTGTTTGGGCAGGGAAAAGGATCATGAAGATGATGTAGGTGATGAATGATGATGACAAGTGAGGTGTTATCACAGATTAACCTCAGTGTGGTGGGAAGAGGCAGGAGAGGATAACTAATACTGACAGTACATTTTGTCTCTTCACACGTTTGGTTTCTGAGATGCCTTCTGCAAGCCAATGAGCCTGAGCACCTGTAGGCTCTCAGCTTCCTCAAGGAAATGGGTCTGAATTCTGAGGAAGCCAGTTCTGTATGAAAACAAGATTTAAAAAGCATTGCATAGTATGGATTTATGTAGGAAAAGATCTGTACAGTGGGATAATGGAGATTGTATTTGTATTATATGCTGTTTCTGACCTCCTCCTGTGTAGGTAACTGTGAGTCAGGACATCTGGGTCCTTAATTATCATTACACCAGTCTGTCTACGAGACATATTTCAAGCCTGCTACTATCTTTCCTTGTCTCAAATTTTTGATAAAGTTCAACACAGAGTGTGCTGCGTTTTAGTTTGCTTCCTTCCTTTGGTTTGAACTACGCTGTCACCTGCAGCGAACCGAGTTCTGGTTCACATCCAACAAACACACCAGGATTCGTTTCAGGCGGACCGGACAGCTCAGGTGTGAAAGCACTTTCAAGGCACCTAGGAAAGCTTCAGCCGTGCTTCCTCTATGTACAAAAATAGATACATCGATTTCAAACAATGTAACGATCAATGCCCATATACTTCCATTTGTTAGAGGGCAGCTCAGGCCAGATTCAAAAGGGACAACAAGAAACATGAGGACCACAAGGTGGATCATAGAAGTGTTCATCTGGAGGCAAAAGTGAGTGAAGGCAGAAAGGTGTTGGTATTCAAAGCCATTCAATAGATTGTGATGAGGACTGTTTAGTTTAGCCACTGTCTTATGGTCATGCTGACTAACTATTTATTACATTGCTCCCACGAGTTGCATATACTGCTCTATTTCTTCTGTGTCCATAAGTTTTCAGAAACAGAGGAAGGCACAGAAGGCTCTGTGCATATCCACATCCGTATATAACGTATAAATTAGGCCATAGAACAAAATGAAATTGAATCATTTTATTTCAAATATTAAAAAGCATATTCCTACATTGAAAACATAACAGTTACATTTTCCACATTTTCAAAACTTCAGTATAAGGATATTACCGTGAAAATGGTTTAATTTTGTTACATTTTAATAATACTTTTTTAAACTTTTGATGGAGCATTTTTACACTGAGCTATTTTAACTGAAGTAAAATATCACAATACCACAGCTGCACAAAGGGAACATCTAAATATGCTTCACTAATGTGCTGGATATAGTTATTATCTATGACTGAAGTGAATAAATTCTTGTCTCATCCTGCACCTCTTTTCCCAAAACTTTCATTTGACTCACAGATGGCAGCCTCTCTTGCATGGATGGAAGGTAAACTATTAGACTGGTAATATGGCACAAAATTATATCCTCAAGGTCTGTGTGAGAGAGTGTGTGTGTGAGTGTGAGAGAGTGTGTGTGAGTGTGTGTGGGGTGGTT
>CAFUXE010000672.1:105048-121727 GCA_903364295.1 Serranus cabrilla
ACACACAGTCCCCTTCAAACAGATACCCATTACACCCCATTGAGGGTTTCACATTAATTAGCTGGGATCAAAACCTACAAATCCCTCCACTGAGAATTGAACTGTATTGCTAAACCCAGCCTCCATCATCTATGCTAGGTCCCTTGACACACACTCACACACATACACACTCACACATAGCATGGCTGGATAAATCTGCAAAGGATCCTGGAGGCAAGAAAGAGCTGCTGGGCCTCCATGTACCCGCGTTGTTCTTCTGTCTGTGCAGCAATGTACAATATTTCCTATAACACATTATGTCATGTATATGCTAATCTGATTAAAAATGTATCAATTTAGGAAATGCAGCATTAATAAACAATATAATGGCACCTTAAAGCAGCAGTAGTCAGGATGCTTTGTTCTGGTTCTTCACCTGCTGAAGGTAATACATTGTCTTCTTTTAATTCACTTTTAATAACTCATCATTTTTGACAGTATGCAGGTGTTGTATTGTCTTTCTATTTATTTTAACATAACATTTTAATCACACCGCCCTGTGTGCCTATCACCCGCAGGGCTATGCAGAGGGGTCGGCTGCATTGTGAACCAGGTGGTAGGCAAAGGCGGGTGTCTGGAGGTGCGGACAGCTGGCCTCTGGGGACATGGATGTCCCCTCGCTGGCGGTAAAGGAGCCTGAGTCTGTGCAGGACGTGGAGCGTTATACGGGCATGTAGTAAGGAGGCTCCCCAGGTGCCTGCCGTTAGGGGTCTCCTGGGCTCTTCCCCCTGGAAGACACACTGAAGAAAGCAAGATTTCCAACCTAAACGATAGAATAGACCGTTTATCAATAGCACCCATAACAAAACATATCAGTGTTCATCAAAATGACACATATGGGCGTTTTGCAGCTCGTTGTAAAGAAGGCTCCCGTTTCAGTGAATTTCAGCTACAAAACCAATGACCAAGGTTTGGGGCAAACATCTTCCTAAAGTAAATAAATATACATAAATGCCAAAGGGATGTAGTTATGAGGGGGACTTAAGCCACGGAAGCTCCGTTAATAAATTCACAAACCGTCAGCCATGTAAGTTACATAAGAAGTCATTTTGTTTTCAGACAGGACATGGCCCTGTTCTCCTGGGTGAAAGTCCCCTCCCTCCCTCCCTCCCATCCCGATTGTCACATCCACCATTTGAATTGCGCATTGCCAGCAATCACTACTGCTACGTCAGCAATATAGTGGTGGAGGACAATCTTCAACGTAATTATGAGTTGTATGAGTTGTATCATGCCGCCTGTACTAACACTCGATATTGTGGTTTTTGAGGGGAGAGCAGTCTGGCCTGGGAAGGCCTCAGGGTCCCCCAGGTAGGGGAGAGGGATGTCTGGAAAGCTGAGAAGTGCTTTATGAATGAAGACCCTGACACATTCATCAATCAGAGGAAACTGAGCTTTTCTGGAAGTGAGCCTTAAAGAGACAGGTGCTAAAACAGTGTGAATATAGGTATTGTGAATTAACTGAGACATTGTTCCCCATTTAAATGATTCTCTGAGTGAAGTAATAAGGACATTGCCCTCATTTAAAGCATCAAGGACATGCTGCAACAAATTTTTTTTAAATGTGGCTTAAATCAGATTCTTTGAATGTGAAGGCCTCCCAAAAAGGCTACTTTGTATGTCTATTCCTACAACTGTTTATACTGTGAAAAAAATCCAAGTATTAACAAACTGTTTAGTAAAATGCTAACCAACTGTGGTTATGAGTAAGGAGTTGAAAATGACAGAATATCTTCACATGTAGCAGCTTCGACTTTGTTTTTACTGTTTCTTCTATAGAGTTCCAGCTTTTGGTTTTCTCCTTCACGTGCTTTGGAGGAAATTAAATGTAGTGTGGCACTGAGATACCCATGAAATAGGCTTCATAATCTTTGAAAGAAAAAAAAAGCCTCTTCCCCATGGTTCAAGAGTGAAATCATCTCTGAACAAACTTGTGAATAACGCCACTTTCAGCAGGTCTTCAGGAGCCTTTCAGCAGACATCCTGAATACTTTTCAAAGAAACAAACTTAAATCGTTTAAATTGCTATTTTGAATCAAGCGTTCTGTAATTTTGCAGACATTTGCGGCGTCTTATCACATTTGCGTGGTGAACATGACTGCCAAAAGTGCTCATTAAAACGGTTGATTATTTTAAAGAGGTGATGCAACTCAGAGCAACTGCAGAGTGTTTGTGCTGCTGTCAGCTGCACAGCTGGTAGAGAGCGCCCTCTGCTGGCTGCAGCACCTTCTCACTCCTTCATTTAAATGAACTGGATTCTATGTAATAAGCAGGGGTGGATGTAACCAAGTACATATACTCAAATACTGGACTTAAGTACAGCTTTGAAGTACTTGTACTTCACTTGAGTATTTTCAAATATGTATCTTTATACTTCTACTTCACTACATTTAGCTGCAAGCTTTAGTTACTTTTCAGGTCAAGATTTAACATAAAAAAGCTCAATTTAAAATTATTACATGTTTTTAGATATACCACATAAAAGTATATTAAGTAGTTAGAATTTGTCCAACTTTTATGACAGAAATGTGCTTTTTTACCTTGATTCTTTTAAGTACATTTTGATGCTGATACTTTTGTACTTTTATTTAAGTTTTATATACAGGACCTTTACTTCTAGTCATTCTACAATGTGGTAATAGTACTTTTATTTAAGGAAGGGATCTAAATACTTCTTCCGCCACTGATCGACAGTATCTCACCCCCTAAAGAAGAAGCAATCCAAAGTAACAAACCAGTCATTAAAACAGAGAACAGACTACTTTTTAACAGGTTTATTGACATGTGTATAGCGATTGTCTGTGCACCGGACGATTACAGAAGAGTATGATATAAAATAATACAAAATAGCTGTACATAACACAGATGTATTAAAAGGAATGCATTATTAACTGTGAGGTTTTACGCTGTAAATGACGCGTCAGCTACTCGCTCACCTGCAGTAAGATGAGTTCAGAAGTTGAGGAGGTTGTGGTTCAATTGAAACATATAATTAAAAAAAACAAAGTTAGAGGAACTGCTAGTAATGTTACAGGTGGTATCAAACTACCTAAAATACTGTATCTGAAATATTCACCGATACTAAAATCTATAAACAAGGGAGAGGAAATTGCATATGGACACCTAAGAGGGTTCAAAGAAAGAATAAAACGAAGGAGAAGTAAATAAAACGAGCTGAAATAAATATATCGGGTTATAAACTAGAAGCCAATGAGGGTGCTGCAGCGGTTCTTCCATCCACATGCCAATGGTGTTACATTAATCGTTGTATATATTATCTTCAAAAGTAAGATTCACTGGATTTGGCGTGCTTTGTAAAGGGCAGCTGATCGAAATGTTTTCATAGCCTGTTTGAGCCTTGACCCCTTTTATTAAGACCCGTATGTGGCTGATCCTAAACCTGCGCTGGTCCGCCCCTCTGTAATTTGGCATTAGATGATTCCTCAAACATTCAGAGCCTTTTCTCACGGCTGTGAAACTTTTTCTGAGTGAACGTGTCTTCCACCAGGCTTCCTTCAGGCCTCGCCAGCTGTGAATCTGAAATCACTAATCCTGAGCTACAGTAATTATCAACACTACGTCAATTATCCACCGCACTATAGGGAGTTTAAATCTTGTATTTAGACTTCAAACGGCGCTCTGAAAAACAGCAGGCTGGCTTTCAGTAGCTTTAAATGTTCCTTGATTGGTCTAAATACAAAATGAAAACGAGTGTGGATGTGGACGTCTCTCTGCAGTGACTGGGTTTGGTGGAAATATTAGCATAGTAGTACAAAGTGGGATTCCATAGGTCTCATTCACAAATGTCACGCATCTATCAAGTATGAGGATTTTTTAAGCTCTCTCTCTCTCTCTCGCTTTTTTCTTCTTCTCTTTTTCTCGTGGAGAGGTCTTCCAAAACAAAACAGAAATGCTGCAGTTTTAACAGCCGAGGACTCGGAAGACATCTTGGTCTGCGACAAACGCTCTCAGCATGAATAACAGGTTGGCAATCAACCGTGCAAAGTTTTCGAGTAAGTGTATGTGTAGTGTACATACTGTATGTGTACGTTCAGCACATGCAAGCTAGACACAATTTCCATGTGAGTGTGTATTATCAATTATACGTCTTCCACACTTGAGGCTATTATTGAAATTATCTGACTTTTTTTTCTCAGAGCTAGTTCACCAAGCTACACCATAATATTCAGTTACAAAAATAGTATCACAATATAGACCATTCAATATGAGCACCAGGGAAGGCTAAATATAGCCTGAGTATTTGGCTACATTCATTGTCTGGGCAATGTTTTATGGTAGCAGTGTGTTTAAGTGTGTGTTTGTTGGACACAGTGTTGGCAATGTTTTCTCACTCACAAGCTCTCCTAGATCTACCACACGATAATATTCGGAAACATACAGAACTTGCTTACACTGAGTAACAACAGTTAACTAAAACCAATTATCAGTTAGAAAAATAGCTTTTGTTTTTTTTTTAAACACTGAACATCTAAAAGAATTCCTCCCGCTTCCCCAAATAAACCCCTCCCCATTTCCTAACAAAATAGTTTTCTTTGAAACAAACAAAAAAAAGGTTATCTTTTGAGGTTATGCAAGGTCAACCCTTATTGACACTCCACCACACTAACATGGACCCTGTTTAGCATATTTCAGTAACCAGAAGTGTGTTCAAACGAACCAATCCTGTGTCCTAGAAATCATGTTCCCATACAATGAAAGTGCATTCTCAAATGGTTCCAGGGAAACATATTTTATCAGGGATTAAGGTTTCAGACCTAAGCATGAAACACAAAAAAACTATTGGTTAGGTTAAGAGAACATAACTACTTGGTTAAGTTTAGGAAAAGATTGTTTTTGGGGTTAAAATAAGTAAATCTGTTATGTAACTTACGTTTGTGTCCCGTGTAATATCGATGTTGACTTAATTTTCTGTCTGCTGGGTAAAAGTCTGGTGTTTCTTTGTACGTAACTTACGTTAGCAAAACAAGACTAAATTGGTTTCACGTGGGACACGAACATAGGTCACCTGGGTGAAAGTCCCGTTTTTTGTCCATAACTTACATTAACAAACAAGTCAAAGTTGGTATTACACGGGACACAAACAGCTGTCTCCTGGGTGAAAGTCCTGTGTTTTTTAACTGTAATGTTAGCATTACAAGTTAACACTTTTTTGTTTGTTTGTCCCCTCCATCCACTCCAACTTTCTACTATGCAGACCTGCAGGCTTTCACAATACATGGATAACAAACTTAATCCAAAGCATATTTGACAATGCAGGTTTGTTGTATGGGAACATCATTTCTCAGGACACCGGGCTGGATTAACACAACAGTAGCAATGCAAAATATTATCTCGTGACAGCTGCTGTGTTCTTCTGCAGCCTGAACATGCTAACGCCTGATAGCATGTCGAGGCTATTAATGCATCTGTAATGAAATAAAAGTCAGGTGTTTAATCACTGATTCAGTTGCTCGTCGTTAAATTCTAGTGCTTTGGTTACGTCACACACACACACACACACACACACACACAACACCACATTTGGAAATCAAATCACTCATGATATTGAACACGCCTCTGGTTGAGCCCTTAACCTGGAAACCATTTCAGCCATGTTCAAAGCGACCGCCGACTTAACACTTGGCTAAACATAGCACAACATCTAGCTTATCTATGGGAGTGCTGTTATTGCTGTAGAGAGTTATGAAGTGGATTTATACCCAGTTTTCTTCCTGGCCTGTGCTTATCCTCCATCTGCTTGATAATCAGGATGAGATCTGGCTTGAAGAGGTGAATTCATTGTGGTGTGATCAGAAAGCGTGTAGTGTTCCCTCTAGTACTTCAGAGATAATCAAAGAGTCTGCGGGTTTTCATTCCAACCTAATGCGACACAAGGGGTCTCATTGACGGGTCTCTCTGCATAGATTTCACACTAAAAAGATGCATGAAGACAAAAGATGAAGACTGCATATTGTCATTTTAAGAATGTAATATTATATCCTTCATGAATCTCTGAAACTTGAGATACTGAACAGAAGCACAAGCCTCAGATCTCACCTTGTAACATCCCACATTTATCATAAGTAGTTAAACTGAGAATACAGCTACGAATAAATCATCAGGAAAGTAGACGGGGAAGTCAGCGTGCAAATAAAGAGAAATAGGGGTGAAGCCGACACCAGATGGATTATGTTCTTTGATGAGTGGCAGCATTTCACAACAATTACAGTAACATGTTTTAGAAATTAACAAGTATTCGGATGTTAGGCCGAGAAGTGCAAGTGGTGGCGTTTCACCGAGTTAAGGACACACAGGCGCTGCAGAGACGCTGCAGAATTGAGTAAAAAAGGCCATTCCTTTCTTATGTGCAAAAAGCTACTAATCATTTCATACATGGCTTTTGATCAGGCAAATAAAAGTGTTTCCATCTATTTGTTTCATATGTGTAGAATTAGTGGAAGGTGTCATTTAATAATGGGGTGGAAATCATTTTAAAAGGGTCGAGCAGCATCGTTTAGGCTCCTGTGTATATACAGTAATGTCGTCAGATAAAGTGGTGTTGGAATGAAAAACTGCAGAATATTCCCTGATAGAGGGCGGGACATAATATAGAGCTGAGATTAATGTTAGTATTAATCATTCTGTCAAGTTTGTCCAACTATTCTCCAGATCTTACCCCAGTCAACAAGCATTGAGGATAACCAGAGGGAGGGATTCTTCAGCCTCGAGCTGCATTCAGTAACAACGTTAGACAGTTTGTTACCTGCTGTTATACGGTGAAGCGCTCCTAATCAATAACTCCTCCAAACTGAACACTGACCAACGTTTGCAGCCTGAATGAAGCCCTGGCGTCTGTGTGTTACTGTGATAGTGGTTTGCTGAGCAGCGGCGACTAGTCGATGGGGCCCTGGAAGATGAGCCGCGTCCAGCCGGGGGTGCTGAGGGCAGTGGAGCAGAAGGGGCAGACGGGTCTGAAGGCGTGCGTCCCGTGGGGAAGCGGGGTCTCGGCCCAGTACCTGGCTGTCCTCTCCGAGCAGACGTGGCCGCACGGGACAAAACCGTGAGTGGGGGCTCCAGCGTCCACGTACACAGCAGGCTCGCAGCCCAGCCACAGGGGCACATAGGGACCCACGCTCCTGCACAGGGGACATTCTCGGCGGGTGGTTGAACCCTCGCCCTCGCCTGGCTCCACCACTCCTTCAGATCTCTGGCCCCAGTCGTGGCGTCCGTGGACGTGGCCGCAAGCGAGGTAGACCCAAGGCTGACGCTCCTCAAGGCTGAGGAAGACAATGAGAGAATATCAGTATTTTACTGTTACTGTGGTGACAGTAATAGTTTCTTTATAGGGAGGCTTATGGAAATAAAACAAGATCCTGTTTGAAAATCTGAATATGTTATAAAAAGCTTGTGACCCCTACCTGTGGCTGCGTGGCAGGCTGGGGAAGGCCAGTGTGCTGAGGCCTACAGGACACTGGGGTCGGGACGCATTGAGCTCCTGGCGAAGTGCTTCCAGGTGACGCAGGGTGGGCGCTCGCATGAGCCCCTCCCCTGTACGCCACAGCAGGGTGGCACCACACAGGTCAACAAGAGACCCGTCCCGCAGTGCACTGCTCTCACCCTCTGCCTGTTGAAGCACACACACACCCATGCTTACAATCAAACCCTCACAGCCTGATGAGGCCAAACACAGAACTTCAGCACCGTAACCGAACTGTTCTCACCAGTTTTCCCCGGCTGGGCCCGGAGCGCGTCTCCCGCAGGGCGTACACATCTCCACAGACAGAGATCTCCCTCCACAGACCCTGCTTGGGGTCCTCTGGGAACCCCTCTGGGTGCATCACCAGCACCCCGTTGGTGGTCAAGCCGTCCATGTGTCCATCAGGGTTTTTCCATTTGGTTGCTTTTTCCTGTGAGACACAGACTTCAGATTATTGAGGTTTAAGAGTATTTTAAATGACGTTGATACTACTTTTATCTTATTGCTTAATCTCGTGCGCCCATCTTTTATGCCATGAATAATTAATGACAAATAAACTAAATCAAATCAATTCCAGTATTATACATTACATTCAAGTATAAAGGAAGAAGACATAAATAGACATGATTCATTCTGCATCAGTGCTGGACGTTTTTTGTACAAGACTAGAAATTGGAGCTCTTTTGTATAGAATTTGTTTTTGCTTAACATGCATGTCTCCTGCAGTTTCACTCTCACATGTGTTTCAGCACAGCTGAAAAGTGTTCACACATTCCAGCCTCTCTCTCCTTTTAATTGTTGTTATGAGCTATTGTAAGTCTGCCTGCTCTCATTATAAAAAGTGTTGTAACAGTAATTAACCTTGATGCATGTTGGCTTGTTGAATGTGAAGGAACTGGGCCTGGAAAGTCCCTGATGTTTAAGAACCCTGTTCATTAGTTACCTATTTGGGATGGATCATCAGTCTACTCACCCCTAAGAAGATATTTTTGGAGGAGTCGAAGCCGGCAGCGTAGATACGCGCTGTGTACGGTGGGTTGCGTTCACACACCACTCTGCAGGCAAAACGTGAGATGGTGCTGGGAGCGATGGAGGGGTCCTCCCCCTCCTTCCCCCCTCCGGAGGTGTCTGTCACCACGAAGTCAATGGGACTTTCTGTGGAGCGTCCGATCTGCAGGTACAGCACAGAGAGGATCAAAACAAATGTCTTTTAACCCTTTGAACCTGCCAGTTTTTCTACATTTTTGTAAAATAAAGTGTCAAAGAAATTCTACCTGCATCATTCTTTTTTATGGCATCGTTACTGTTTTATACTGCACTGAAGACATAAATGAGTTCTCCCTACATATAGCCATGACTGTGCTGTTTCCATAGAGAAGTAGGAAAATAAGGCCACAGTGAGCTAAATGTGACAGGAGATAAAAAAGGCCGGTTAACTGCTTGGGGTTTAGAGGGTGAAAATGATATTAAAAATTAGCATTGGTATATATAACTACACAATCATTAGGTTTTAGACTTCCTCTGGCTTAATGTGGGTTTTTGGATTTGTAACAACCTTTTATTACTGTGAGTAAATGATGTGTCCTCATTTGTTAGAAATTAAAAATCTGTGATACTATTATAAGATCGGCACGTTGTGTCTAAAAATAGACCCTCTTGGAGATTTTCCACTCAAGTCTTCAGTGGTCTCAGTAGAGCCAAAATAATCTACCTACTGTAGAAACTCCTTTGATGGCATTATGTAACAGCATATTTTGGGAGAAACTTGCACGTGATCACAAATCTAGGATTATTTTTGTAGTAAAACAAGCCGTTGTTGACTCTGTTTTCCTCTGTGGTTACCTGGAACATGTCTGTGCTGTTGTCATGGCAGTACTCCACCACCACTGTCTGGTTACGGGACAGAGTGAAAGAGATGCTGTGCTGCCCCCTGCTGTGGACAACCTGCAACAACAACAGAAACAGGCAGAGTTGATGCACTCATCTTCTGGAAAAGTCTTTCATTTTCTGAACAGAACTGAATCATACAGTTAGTGAAAACCCCTTAAGATGCATCTACATTAATACGTGTTAGATTAAAGTTTCTTACTTAAATATTACATGTGATAGCAGCATGTGACAGTGACCTGTACCGAGTAGACCATTTCTTTCAAAGCTGAATTGAATTGAATTCTCCATATTTTTTTTATTTTCTGCATGTCTATTTATTCTGTTTAAACCCAGTATTTATGCACAACTGCAGATACAGATTAAGCTGCACTAATATTATTATAACATTATTTGTAGATTCCAGTAATGGCTACTTATGATGTTTCCAGCTCATGTGATCTAAACATTTCCAATAATTTCGGAGCTTAAAGTCCAGAAGTTGAAATTAATTTTAAAAATGTAAATTACATATATATCCAGAATCAAAACAAAATCTTCTGCTTCAATCCATATTTGCAGGCATATAGGGCGCCACAGGAATGAGTCTTTAAACCCGGAAACAAGTTAGCATGTTAGTGCCATGGGGTCTATCTTCTGAAACACAATGATTTTGAAAGTTTTTTCAAACTGAAAACTTTGCTTGATTTTCTTAGGGTGATGACATCATAAAACAGGATGTCAGACATTCAAAACCTCAATAAAAGCTTCAAATGTAAAACTGATGTTCTGCCCGGCCCTAAATATCTTTATTTAGCTTCATTTCACTTCATCGTCATGTGTCAATCATCATCATCATCATGGAGGCAGACTGACACACACACACATACACACACACACTAAGATAGACAGCCCACATACGCCAGTCGTCATGCTTAGTCATCCTTCCTCTGGCCCATTTCTAAAAGACAACAGGGAGTCACAGGAAGGAAACTAATGTTACACAGCGATAACGCAGCACACCAACATGCACACACACACGTACCTTGCTGTCCTGTGGCGTGTTGAGGATGTGCACAGCGCTGGGTTTGACACCGTTGGCCTTGGCCCTTCGGTACAGAGCGAAGCGGCTCTTTCTGCGCCCACGGTCTCCGCTTGGAAGAGAGCCATTGTACCTGAAGAGACACAAACAAAACGTGAGTGCGGACACAAACACACCAGGCTCAGACTCTGAGACGACGAGCTTCCATGTGTTCATTCCTGTCCATGCAGCTTCATTGAGAAGGCCTAATGATGGAAAAAACACTCTTATCCTGTTTGCACACTGTATTTATGATCCGCCATTACTTGTGGGAAAACTAAAGCTATAAATAAGATGCAATTAGAGTGCAAGCTCCGATGATTTTGTGCATCTTTACAACAACATTATCTTCAGTTCTTCTGAATAGCAGCGGGGCCATTCGTGATTCATAATAAACTGCTGAACCTCAATGAAAAGGGCAACTACCACTTGATCTCACTCACTCAGCGTGTACTTGATGCTCATATGTGCTGAAGCGCAGCTCGCTTTCATCTGACCTCTTTTTTAAAACAATAAAAAGCATTTTCAGCAGGTTAAAATCATTCTCAGGAAACACCATTAACCGTATAGCCTTGAGTGGATTCTGTAGTTCAGATGCTGAACACTGCTTTGAAGGTTTGCCTTCATTAATAGAAAAATACATTCAGATTCAACCTTTTTAAAAGATGATGTCAGATTTCATGTTTAAATGAAAATGAGCAAGATTTTGTGCTGGTGTCGGCGCTGGCTAAAATACTGCCTTTGCCCTAATTTTCATTTGAAGCATAGTGGAACATCATGTTAACAGTTTGAGTTCATGCAGAAGGTGCTGTGCTGGTTTTTAGCTTTTCACTAAACAGCGGGGCATGGTCCGCATTAAAAACTATTCAGAGGATACCCGGCGGGCAGGAAGACTTTGAGGGACAATAACAGTCTCCACTGGCCTTCAGACTTGATCAGATCAGAGGGCATCTGGTCCGGCTCTGTTCTGATCTGTGTCACAGTGGCCGCGCAGTGTGAGCTACAGAGCCCACCAAAGCTGAAACTAGGATTGACTCATCAAGGACTCTCTCATAAGAAAATTAATCAATGACAATCTAGAAAATTGACCATGTAATTAATACATAAAATGAAAATGCCGATACACTACTGGTCACAGCTTTCCGAATGTGAAACCTGCCTTTGATAGCTTTCTTTCTCTTCAATTGCAAACTTTGTGCTGCTGGTCAGACTGCGTTAACAGTTTAAAGACTTAAAGTGGGCATTAGGTTATGGTGAATGTCTGATCGTCTGCCACAGAAGCAAGACATTATTCATAATAAATATAATCCTTCGCTGCAGCCTTCTAAAACAAAATAGTGCACTATTGCAGAACTGTTCATCTGATCTGGAGCTGAAACCATCAATGTATCAATTAGCAGAAAGTTTACTGGTTACAATTCTTAATTTTCACTGTTTGACAGTTTGAATCTCTTTGGATTTTGGATCCTAAAGACATTTTGATCTGTGAAGTCACTGTTTTCTGATATTATGAGATTGAATGGTGAATCAGTTAATTTTTTATATATATGCCAGACCATACTATAATAAGGCTGCAACTAAAGTGTGTAATATGTAATATGTACTGTGACACTGTGAAGCCATGGTATTTCCGAAGAACATTTCACACTATTGCAACCCCAATATGACCTAAAACAGAGAAAGCAGGAAGAATACATATCTTAGATAAAAACAGCTATTTCTGACATTTTTGCATGAAAAAATGACTTTGAGGATTAATTGATTATAAAATAGATGATTTTTTTCCTGCCAAACATCTTATCAATGAGTCAAGATAACTGTTTGCTGCAGGCCTATTCCAAACACTCAGGTTTGTGATCACCAAATATTAACAAGTGTAACTGTTTTAAGTGTAGAATCACTTTACAAAGACACCTTTCACACTGGCATAATAATGATAAAAACATATCAGCCAGGCATTAATATTGGAGATCACTCAAACAGCTGCTACAGCAGGTAGAAACACACAGTGGACAGCACAAACAGCAGTTAACATTTGTTCACAAATCTTTTCTCTTTTTCTTTTATCTGTCCAGGTTAATATACTTTTAAAATCTAAACTGAAGCTCAAACTGCCACTGTTTATCTTTTATTAGTCTGAAATGTTCCTTTGCCAAAAATAACTTGTTTACAAATCTAACCAGATAAGACCCAAACCAGATGGCAGGGAATTAAGATAGAGAGACCTGAAAATCACAGTGGACTGCAAAACCTTTGCCTGTACTTACATTATCTTGACATATTTTTATTTGTATTTAAAGGAGGGCCTGTTAGGAATATTTGTAACTTGGTTTTGAAGGTTACATTTGTGTGCGTCTGGGGATGTTTGTTGACATTATACATATTTAATAAGCAATACTTCCATGAATCTCACGACCAAAATGCAACCCCTTCAGGCAGACCAGTCAGGTTGAAAGGAACTATGTATTAAGTTTTATGACACTGTATTGAATCTTTAAAACACTATATTGATATTTAATTAATAGTTTACATACAAAGGGTCCCACAAGACAGACGGCAAAAAGTCGCTAAAAGTGCAGAGGTGTTGATTGTTAAATGCAAATGTAGATACACATGTTCTGCTATATATGCATTCAAATATTACACTTTTTAACTCAGATGTTATGCATATGATCATCTGTTTCTAAAAATGTGATTAAAATATTGCAATATGTTACCTTTCTTACAATTTACAATATATTGAAACGCAAACCCCTGCATCATTAAATGTCCTATTGTCAGATTCATGCCAACACACTGCAGATCAGAGCAGCAGTCAGCAGAATGTTGTTGAGGTTCTTTAGCTGGAAAAACCTTCAACATTTACTTGTGATAATCACAGAAGATGACTCAGAGCTACCAGCTCTCTCCATGGCCCTGTCTGTCAGTTTAAACTGGACCCCGGCTGACAAGAGAAGGTCTGGGTCAGGAATAGCAGACACACGAGGACAAGCCTGTGAGGGGTCTGGTTAAAAGGCCGAAGATGTGAAATGGGATTGAGGATGAGAGGGCACGGGGGAGAAAATCAGCTTATAGAAGAGAGAAAAGGTAGCCTTGACAGAAACACAGACAGAAAAGAAGTAAGATGTTTTTATAAGTAGCAGAGACAGAAAACTGAAGCTAAATGAATGAAATGAGGCAGAGAGCAGGGTGCAGGGAGACAATGCTGAAGGGTTGAGGGTAAGAACAGTGGAAGATCAGCGCCACAAGGTAAGATCTGCCCGGGCAGCGCTGGCCTGCATCACGCATGTGCGCACATCATAAAGCACAATATGAAATATTCACTCTTTCTGCCCCTTGACGCGGAGTTTATTTTCGTTGAGGGCAAGCCACCAAGGAGGCCTGCCTCTGTGAAAGTCAGCACTCAGCAAAACACTGAGGGGCCGGCAGGGAAGGGACTGGAGGAATGCGACAGGGACAGTGTTAAGAGGGGTGAGATAAGAAAGTGTGTGAGAGATAAATACAGAGAACAAGAGGGCGTTTGCATAGTGATGATGGGAGTGGAGTGAGTTGCAGTGCTGCCGGGACAGGACGGTGCTGTACACGGTGTCCAGGCTAACTAAGGTAACGAGTGATGGCAGGCAGCCACTGCAAAGATCACAAGGCCTGCAGTGAAGCAGGCATCGACCACACGGGCATGTGATCATCAAGGCTGACAGATGCAAAGTCAAACCACACTTTGCACTAAACGGGACAGGAAAATATGATATTTACAGGAAGCTGTAGAAAGAACAGCCTGTTCTGACGCCGGGTGTCTGCCGTCAAAGTTACCTGCTGTATGTTTGGGGGGCTGGTCATGAGTCTGAACCCTGATAAACCCCACTGATCTAGATACTGGATCACTTATGTAACAATGTTAATATTGACATCAATAATGTTGTGTCTACTAATTACAATGTGGCGTTTTTAATCGATCTGAAACATATCAAAATAACATCAATAACGGAAGAAAGATAGATCTCTGAGTTATAGAAAATCTATTCGTCCTCTCACACTCAGCCCTTGTTCAAAACCACAGATGATTCCTATAATCGCCTGCAAGCCTGTGGCCATCACTCTGGCAGAACATGATCAAACCCCAAACCCTATAGTTTCAAAGTGAGCTAATACAAATGCATTTTCAACACTCAATGAGGCACATTAAGCGTCGCAACACACACCGCAGAGCACGCTTGTGTTTAAGTTGCACGCCCCAAACCTCAAAACAAGCATTAAACTATCAATTCCCTCCTCTGGTCTGAGGGTGTAAAAGGACTGCTCTGTTCAAGCAGTCAGATGACGACGAGGACGACTAATCAGTATTCTGATGCAGGCGGGCTACAGCCTCCTCACTCCCATGTTCAGCCGGAGGGGAAGAGATAGGCCATTAGGTCAGTTATCTTTGGCATACACAGGAAGCTCTGCAGGGCAAGAGGGAGGCCTGTGTAAGCCTGGATATGACTGTGAATGTGTGTGTGTGTTGTGGCATTTCTGGTCCCTGCAGACCCTGCACAGTGTGGAGCTGTAGGGGTGGAAATGCTGTGGAAGCTGGTGGCTGTCATCAGCACATCCTGCCTACTGTGTGCTTGTGTGTGCTGCTGATGTAGAGGGGCTTTTCTCCTCCTCCTCCTCCTCCTCTTCCTCCTCCTCCTTCCTTGGCATGGGTGGTCAGCTGGCCGCGCCGTTTATTAATTAGTAATAATAAAAAGACACTTTATGACTAAACAATAAGAGCAAGATTCATGTATTTTTCAGACAATGATATCATCCTCAGCCCTACTTTTAGCAATCCCACATCCAGCATAGTATGACATCATTGGGATTTTCAGCCTGTGCAATCCAGCGCTGCTTACCCCCACTACAACCATTGATGAAAAAGCGGCTACATCCGTAGTAGCCTTATGTGCTATGGTTATAGCAGATTTTGCCCCTTTTACACTCATACGCACCATACATGATGTGGAAACAATACGGCGGCACAGTTTCGGAACATATACTTTAATTTGTAACATAAAGTTAGTTTGTAACATCACTATACGACCATAGACTGGTGGTATACGACGGCAATGTGCAATAAATGAGCTAAAATGTATTACTGTGGTGGATTTATTAGCTTAGAAACGATTATAAAGAGGGTATTTGTGATAAGAGCAGTGGATTAACGCTGAACTCACACGTCATCTGTTGGTTTATTGTGCTGATGGTGCCGCTATATTAAACGTTAATGCCGCTGGAGCGTTTCTCCGTCCTACACATTTCTACTATCGGTTTAGGTTTTAAGAGACTTACCCCAAAATGACCAATTCGCCGTATTTTACCGGGTCTTTAACGGGCACATCATCATCTCCGTCTTTTTTCGGCGAATTCATCAGACTGGACTGCTCCAGAAGAAAAAAACGCGTCCAATGGCAATAGTGGTGAGATAAAACAATGCTAACACACTCGAAACTGAAGGGAAGTGATTTGGGTTGTAGTCTTTCAAAGTTTGGGCACAGTTGGGCAAAGTTTTTCCAGACTTCTTGTTGTTTGTTTTATTGTTTTAATCCCGTGAAGGCGCATCTTTTCGTGGCTTTAATGCTAGTGTGTAGCTAGTTAGTATCGCAACATATCTGTTCAGTAGCATAGGATACAACAACGGCTAACGGCAGGGAGTGGGGCGTACCACTGTTTGGAGGGGTGGTCGTCCAAAATATACCTTAAAATAGTTGAAAAAATACCTCTACAATGAGGAATGTGTGCTTTCGAGAGCATTTGTTAATCATGTATAAAGAAGTACTAGCGGTTAGGAGGGTAAAATGCTGCAATTAACAAATATACAAATGCACCTAAAGATGAACCTTCCTATGGAACAAGAAATGGATGCAGCCTTGTGAGAAGCTGGCTCCCACTGATAGAATAAAATGAGGCATTTCGAAATCCAGAGGAAGTGCCCACATCCCCTGGCATGTGGAGGCTCGCTGGCACATTTAAAGTTAAAGAGCAGACCATTTGATGTTACGTATAGAAATCATACAGCTCTGATCTCGTGGGTCATTATGGAGTCTGACGTAATGAGATGCTTCGGGGGTGTGGTGTAGCTAGGATGTGGGTCACCATTGCGCCCCAGACAAGACACCTTCTTTTCTTCTAGTCTGCATTTCATGTGGGAGTTGGGAGACAGATATAGGCCGACTGGATCCCACACTTCCATATCTCTCT
>CAFUXE010000672.1:135953-152002 GCA_903364295.1 Serranus cabrilla
ATTTTCATCTTATTTGTTTTTTTCAATTATGATCAAGTGTGTTCCAGCTTATTTTACATACATTTTGGAACTCTATCCCAGGCATTGTATGTTTATTTTTGTCATGGAATTATCTTATTGTAAAGGCCTTTGTACTGCATTTCTTGTATGAAAGTAAATAAAGTTTATTATTAAAAGTGTGTTGCTGTTATTATTTATACACAATATGTATGTTTATGATTATATATATTTATTGCTTCACATTATTAAACATTGTAAATGTCTATGCCCTATACGCTACCAACCTACAGAACCACCTCTCTGCTTACAACTCAAGCACAAGTATTCAAAACTTACTTACACTTATAACGTTAACACTGGTAAAATACATCTGCTATTCAAATCCAGGCCCTACCTCATGAGTGTATTGTCAAAGCAAGCTACTAATATACCTATATAGATATTACAGTATACCTCTGCTAGAGTTTTTTTTCCACCAATGTGAGAAACTTTAACTTGGGCATGTTTTCGTGGTGGATCTGAGGATTTGGAGCTCCACCTTCTTCCTTTACTTTCCCCCTTTTTCTAATTGATGTTCGCAGTGAATATAAAACGTTTTTATCTGACATAAAACTATTTGTAATAAAATTATTAATACCACAAACAAAAACATCATGCTTTCAAAGTAAAGAGTGAGCACAATGTATTTGAATGTACTTAATGTCTGCTCTGGATGGAAATGTTCATTCTTATAAAACCCTGGATAGTTTAATAAACAATAATGCATCATATTTCATTTGTATTTTTCTGAAGCAGAAGTAGGTTAAGAAGTACACTGTTGATTTGCATATATTTAAGTGTTTTGGGGGCTTTTAAAGTTAGTTTTAAGTTTAAAAAAATGTGTTTGAATATAAATTGTTATATTATCTAAACATCATGATAAATCAATAGCCTAGCTGTTTTGGGGACCAGGCAGTGTCTAACCTTTGTTTTGCGAGGTACTGCGAGTTTTGCAAGCAGTATTAGTCTGTTCCGAACAAGCATGTTTTGAACGGTCACTACACTAGAGGGAAACAAACGCACTCTTCAATTAATTTCTTAAATTCCCGACCGTACGTAAAGGCACCATACGCCATTTCGCATGCGCGCTTCAAAGCAACTGAAGCACAGATCGGTCTATTAGATTCTGTTGACGCCATTTGAGCTTTCATTATGTATTAACCTATTAACTCGCCTTTAATATTACGTCTACCCTCAACCATAGCCCTGCACATATGAAACAGATCTATAGATTTAGTGGTCCTAATCATCTGAAGAGGGGGATTACAGCCGGGTATTTCCGACATGTCTGATCATTCATTCAAAACGGTTCCTGTATGATTAGGCTGTGACGTGGAGGTTGTGAGTGAGGAGGGCGGTGGGACTACGGAGCTACACATGTACACAAAAGCAGCCTATTACTTGACAATGCTTCTTAAAACTGAATAAAAACACAATTAACATATCAACCTACATTATGATTACTGGAAAACCGAAGTATG
The DNA here is from genome assembly GCA_903364295.1 of Serranus cabrilla. Classification (NCBI taxonomy): domain Eukaryota; kingdom Metazoa; phylum Chordata; class Actinopteri; order Perciformes; family Serranidae; genus Serranus; species Serranus cabrilla. Next base: position 137,474 of record CAFUXE010000672.1, read on the forward strand.
TCATGTAGGAGTAAGGTATTACGAGAACAATATAACGAAAATCATTAAATACTGTTTTCATCAGGGTGACAAATACACTTTTAAGTTATGGAATGACAATACTTCTTATGCATCGGGTGACATGCTACATGTCAATACTATATATCTACAATAAATGCATATGGGCCAAAATATCAACCTATATTTGATCTATTATTGGTCTCGTTGTAACATTGAGCACTTTGACAGATTATGCTCTAGTTTAAATCGGTTATCTCAATTCTTTTAAAGTTACTTTGGTTCGAGGAGCAAAAATATGTTAATCATCACCTAAGTAAAAACTCACCACTGTTACAACCATGCACACAAAAAGTGTTTCTCATCACACAAGGGGGCGGGCCGTATGATGGCTGCGCATGCGCACACACTTTCTATGTTCTTCCTCCAAGTTAAGTATGGTGGGCGAAGCGCGCCTGGTTGTTCTAGGTTAGATAAAGTGACTTCAAAAGACGCACACAAGTTCAAAAGGTTGTCGAGAATTTGATGGAAGATACAGGTAAGATCCCATAGCGTATCTGTTCTCGCGAAATGTGTGTAGCGTGACTGGAATATCGGCAACCAAAAAACTAGCTAACGCGAGCTACTAGTGGTAATGTTAGCTAGGGAAACTGCCAGCGTTAGCCGGCTAGCTAGCGTGGAGAAGCCGCTGGTACCGACTATTACCTGGAAATGGAGGCAAATGCATAGCACGTTGTAGTTGTTGTAGTTGGTTTAAGGTGGAATATACCGTAACCAAACCAATCGATGTTCAGTAAACTTTACGAATATCACAACGCATAACCATGGTAAGCTAAAAACGTTAGGTAATCGACGAAATGCTCAAAATAAAGTTCACGTTCAACTCCAGTGCTAATACGAGGCTAGCGTTAACATCAACCTCTGGTCACTCGAGATAATTCTCAGGCCATAGATGGGCGTACAGGCCCAACTTCTGGTTGAACTTTGACTATGCAAACAATCCCCCGGGTACAACATGGCCTTAAACGAACAACTAGGCCATAGCTAACGACTTCAGCGAAACACGGAAGTTAGGTAACCTTTGCTATTAAGTTAAGGAGCAACGTGTAGTGTTATTTAATTAGAGAGCCGATCACGTGGACGCATTATTTTTAGTAGCTTACGTTAGGGTTTAAACTAAATTTGGCATCTATTTTAATGTTAGAACAAGGAAGTGCCCTGTAGCAGCAGCTTTCGGGGTGACCTTTTTTGGTACAAAGCTAGCCACATAATTAGAGTAACGATAATGTGACATAATTTCCCCCCCAATATTTTAGGCTCCGAGTTGCGATGATGCTTAAAATATACTTGTTTTGTCTGACAAATACTCTAAAACCGAAAGATAGTCATGTTAGGTATGTAACCTATGCTAAGAAAACAATAAAATCATCACATTTGGTAAAATGAAATTAGGGATTCTTGGTATTTTTGCCTGAAAAATTATTGAAAATAGTAATTGATTACCGAAATAGTTGTTGATACATTTTTTTGTCTATTGACTCACTGTTGCCGCTCAAGTGATAATCCGACCTGCTTTTCAACAGGCCTGCAACTCTCAGAAGACACCATTAGTGGAATGCTGGACACTGAGTCCCCTACCATGGAGAGCAATGGGGATGCATTTCTTCCTGACCTTCCTGTTGTAGGACAAACTGCTGACTGGTCCCCGGACCAGGTTGCTCCTGAACCACTTACCAATATCTTGCCTGAGGACTCCGATGCGTCCCAGGATGCTCCGGAGCAACCACATGAGCAGATGAATTCCACAGAGCTGGGATCTGTGGAAAAGGCTGTGGAGCATTTTCAGATTGCGAGTGCTCAGCTCTTCCAAGAGGAGCAGCCACCACCTCCACCACAGCCCGCAGAAGAACCATCAGAACCCAAAGAAGAGTCTGGAGAGTCTGAACAACTCAGCGAGGAGATGAGCATAGAGCCAGAAGCTCCTGTGCAGGATGACAGTCAAGGTAATAAGTATAGTCGTTATGAAAATATATTGTTGTATCCAATGTATATAGTAAGTCAAAATAACTCTTCCTAAATGCCAGGAATTGATATCCAACTTTAGTGGAAAATTGCTGGAACAATTTGGGATTGTTGATGACCAAATAGTTAACTTGCAAAAAAGTAAAACAGTTCACTGAAGTGATAAAATACAATGACCTGTGGCCCATCATATGTACAGTAGTACAACAAACATTTAAATTACGCTACTGGTTACATAACACAGAATTGTGCAATCTGGTTTTCTAATCCCATACAGTATTTGATAATTTTCCAATCCTGTTGGCTGTGATAGCATCTTTGTAAAATCTTATAATAAATACAAGCAGAAACGAAGTTGTGCTTTTAAGATAACGTGATTAAATGTTTGTATTTCCTATTAAGTGCCAGTGTTTGAATTGCTGTTAGAGAAGTGTAATTTCTTTATAATTAAATAGTAAATAAAATAATCTAGGACCAAATACTTTGCTTGCTCCTTCACACAATGCCTCCTAACAATTCCTTGTGAACTTCTCCAGAAGGGACTGAGGCACCGCAGGTGGCAGAGGATGGCATGGAACTGGAAGAACCACCCAAAGATGCAACCGAAGAGTTGACTGTTCCTGCAGAGCCTGAGCCACCCAGTGAGTTTGAAAAACTCTACAAGGGATGTGAGGATAACCCAGAAGACTTCAATGGCTGGGTCTACCTTCTGCAGTATGTGGAGCAAGAGGTAAGAGAAGACGTGCAGCGAATGCAGGCATATTCTGTTTGTATATTTCTAAAATTAAAAAAAGAAGTGTTGTACTGAATGGGGAATAAAACATATCATATTTTGCCTCTTTTGCAGAATGCCCTTCCAGCTGTGAGAAAATCATTTGATGTATTCTTCCTACGTTATCCATACTGCTATGGCTACTGGAAGAAGTATGCTGATATTGAGAAAAAGCACGGGAATATACAGGTTGCAGAAGAGGTAAATATAAATATCTTTTGGACACACATTTGTTGCATTTTTATCTTTAGTTTTTTACTTTATAAGTTTTTTATAACCATCTTCCAAGGTATACAGGAGAGGCTTGCAGGCCATCCCTCTCAGTGTGGACCTGTGGCTGCATTACCTGACCTTCATCAAAGAGAACTCCGACCTGACCGACCCAGAAGCCGAGGGACGCATTCGAGCGTAAGTAAAATCTCATCGTCTTCTCAATTTTTTGTGTTGATTGTTTAACCAAATATTTTAAAAGACAACTAATCTTTCCTATTGTTTTCTACTATTAGTGCCTATGAACATGCAGTGCTTGCGGCAGGCACAGACTTCCGCTCAGATCGTCTGTGGGAGGCCTTCATCAACTGGGAGACGGAGCAGGACAAACTGGCTAACGTCACAGCCATCTATGACCGCATCTTGGGCATCCCGACCCAGCTGTATTCCCAGCATTTCCAGAGGTAGGGGAAAAAACTGGATAAAGCTATTGTTGCAGTCATGTTGATTCTCTTTCTATTAGCTCCGTAGTTATACTTTAGAGTCAGAGAATAGGCTCTTTGTAGCATTCTGCTTAGTTTTACACAAACCTGAGAGAACCTTTTTTTCCCTTAAGCTCTTGACATGTTTTTTGGGGATGCTGGAAATAACACTCATATTTTATTGTGGTGTCATCAGGTTTGAAAAGTGCTTGGATTTAGTTTGAAGTGCTTGAAAATTACATTATATAGGTTAATTTTTTAGGTTAATTTATCACAGCTATTAGGTCCTAGAAAAGCTTCAAAATGCACCTGAAAATGAATTAATTTCAAAATGTGTAGGAACTCTGCATTTTGACTAAATTACAGCTACACATTGCGCTTATTTAAACCCTACTTTGAATTGTATTTTATTGACCTGTTTTTAATCTTTGCAGGTTCAAAGATCATGTGCAGAACAACCACCCTAAACACTTCCTGTCAGAAGAGGAGTTTGTTCAGCTGAGACTCGAGCTCTCCAAAGCCAGCCTGACTGCGATGATCGGCGAGGATGCAGAGACACCTGTTCCTCAGGAGGACCTGCCACCTGGTACAGAGGATCTTGCGGACCCTGCCAAGGTATAAATCCCCTTGCGGCCTGGAGGGTAGACACATTTACAAAAGCATTGCTTGCAGGGGTTAGCAGGAGCTTGCCTGTTCTCCATGATGAGATGGAAAGCTTTGTTCAGGTTTGAAGAGGTGTCTTTATGTCAGCAGCCAAGCCAATGAATGCCAGGGGGGATTCAAGGTGGCATCCAGTCAGGGACTCGCCCTAAAACTAAAAGGATCAACTGAGGCCCAACGCCTGCACCCAGAGGCTGATATGCAGGGTGCATACATACCTCCCCCCTCCACAGGCTTCTTGTCTCTGGCACTTATGGTGATGTAAATTCTTGGCTGCAGGACTAGCAGTTTCATCAAGTGGAGAATGTGATACGTTGAAACATACACAAGAGTGTTGACAATCTGTTTTTTGTGTGTCTTTATGTAGAGAGTGACAGAGATCGAGAATATGCGCCACAAGGTGATCGAGGTTCGGCAGGAAGTGTTCAACCACAACGAACACGAAGTCAGCAAGCGCTGGGCCTTTGAGGAAGGGGTATGTGTTTGCACAGACATTTCAATTGTTGGAATTAGATGGACATTTCTTTTTATTGTATGACACTAAAACAAACCTTTTATTTGTGCCTTTTTAGATCAAGAGACCATACTTCCATGTCAAAGCCTTAGAGAAGACCCAGCTTAACAACTGGAAGGAGTACCTGGACTTTGAAATTGAAAATGGGACGCCGGAGCGCGTGGTTGTTCTTTTTGAACGATGCCTCATCGCCTGTGCACTCTACGAGGAGTTCTGGACCAAGGTAACGTGGCCTTTAGCCTCTCTCTCACTCCCGCTACCTCCCTGCACTTCCCCACCAACGATGATAATCACTTCGACACAGTAAATCGTCCTGCACTCTCTTTGCGTGTAACGTTGATATGTGACTGTATCTGTTGTATTAGGGGATGGCCAGCTTGCCACACAAGATTTGACTGCAGCATTTGCCAACTACTACGTTGCATCTTCTTCGTCTCCCACTACCTTACAGAAACTTATCTAATTGGTTCCATGAAGGTGCTGATGGGTTTACACAGAAAATTTCTAAAAACGATCTTGTCAATGAAGAAATTCACTGTTTCTGTCAAATGAAAATGTAGGTTTAAAATGTCTTGTCTCTTTTGCTTTCCTTTCTCTGTTCTTTTTCTCTGCCCTCTTCTGCATTCCTTCCAACTCGCTCTCTCTCTTTCACTCTGAAGTATGCAAAATATCTAGAGGGCTACAGCACTGATGGTGTGAGACATGTCTACAAGAAAGCGTGTACCATCCATATGCCAAGGAAACCAGCCATCCACCTGCTGTGGGCTGCCTTTGAGGAGCAGCAAGGTGAGTAACCAATACAAACAGGATGCAAATTAAAAACAGGCAAATTACCAAGGAGGGTTTGAGGGGACTGAGGGCGTGACTATATTGTGTTCATAATGATAACAGTCTTCCAAATTATAAAATTGCATACAATTTGATTTGTGTTCAGCCATACTGATAGTATTCTGTTTTTCTTTCCCAGGTAATGTAGAAGAGGCTCGCAGCATCCTGAAGTCCCTGGAGGCAGGAGTCCAAGGTCTGGCCATGGTGCGTCTTCGGAGGGTCAGTCTTGAGCGTCGCCACGGTAACTTGGAGGAAGCGGAGGCCCTGCTACAGGAAGCCATGGAGTCTGCGAAGAATGCTACTGAGACCTCGTTCTATGCTGTGAAGCTGGCCAGGCAGATGATGAAGGTGCAGAGAAGTCTGAGCAAGGCCCGGAAGGTGCTGCTGGATGCTATTGAAAAAGACCAGGTGAGAACTTATTGGTGACACCTTCTACAGGTGCATACATTAAGGCCGTCAGTTGGCCCTTATTTAAATGGTAAGGCCATGTGGTAAAGTTATACATTTGTATGTTGTTTATTCACTTACACCCTCGTGGATGACAGTCCTCTGGAGAGGCCAGTAAAGCAAGGTTTGTACAAAGTATTGCAAGTTTGAAAAAGGCTTACTTTTAACCGTTATGTTTTAATGGTTAGTTAATGAGTTAATTACATGTACTCATTGAAATGAAACCATCCCGCCATCACGTGTCTTTCGGGGAAGCTCACTTTCTTTGGGATGAAAGAATCTTTGAGAATCTGAACATTTTGGTTCGGGTTTCTTGACAGCAATGTCCGCAGACCAGCACACAACCAAGATCATTCAGTCATCTCTTCTTAAAATTTCTGGTGCACCATATAAACTGCTGTGTTGTCTTCCCTAACTGGGAAATTTGACTGGTTTACACTTTTCATGTTTGCATTTGTGTGACTTATAAGAATAGTTTACATTTAAAGGAACACTGTTGGATTTAGTGGAATCTGGTAGTGGGGTTGCAGATTGCAACCATCCCTCCGCTCACCGCACAGTTTCCAAGCATGTCAGAGAATCAGTGGTGGCCTTCAGGTAACGAAAAATGAGAAGGCTCTCTCTTGAGCCAGGGTTTGGTTTGTTCTTTCTCAGCTGCTGTACAAATGTGGCGATGCAACATTTTTCTGCAGAAGAGGATCCGCTCACTATGTAGATATAAAGGGCTCGTTCTGTGTTAACGGAAACATGATTTTGAATTTCAGGAGATCATACTTGGTGTATAATGATACTATGAAGACATAATTATGAACATTAAATTTCTGTCTAATAAATCCCTCAATCTGCACATTTCTTGTATTTGACATTTTAGGAAGCTTTATTTAAATGAAGTCAACCTGTGGATGCATATGGACGGTTTCTTCTGCAATACATTCTGTTCACAATTCAAACAGAAAATGCAGTCCATGTGCAGTTGAGTGTATCATACTCCAGTATGGCTGTAGTGCACTAGTTGTGAAATGCACACTAATATTTTTGTGGTTTACAGACAAGTCCAAAACTCTATCTGAACCTGCTTGAGCTGGAGTATAGTGGAGATGTGATGCAGAATGAGGCTGAGATCTTGGCTTGTTTTGACCGGGCCCTGAAGAGCCAGATGCCGCTCGAGTCCCGCCTCCTCTTCTGTCAGCGCAAGGTTGAGTTCCTCGAGGACTTTGGCAGTGACGTCAATGTGTAAGTTGTTACTGTTAGATGGAGCAATGGGTAATTTTTTTCCTTTGTCATATGCTGTGTAATGTTCATTCTTTGACATCTTTTTAGGCTTGTGGCTGCATATGAGGAACATCAGAAACTACAGAAAGAAAGCGAATCCTCAAAGAGGAAGGCCGAGAACGGATATGACAGGTGGATATGGGAACAGGGCATGGGTCACATCAACACATCATTATTTTCATTAAGTGAAACTTTGTGGTTTATTCATCGTCTCATAATTTTGTTTTGTTTTTTACTTGGAACTATTTGTCTCCAGCTCTCAGGAGCCTGACACCAAGAGACAACGTGTGGACGACGCTTCTGCAGCAACGGCAACGACGGACGCACAGGCCAACAACTCTGCATACAACAACTGGTACCAGGTGGGTTTCTATGTGAGGAGTTGATTGCACTGAAAAAGGTTTCTTTACTTTCAGTTCTTGGCACACTAAGCATGTATGACCATTATCAGCACTTATTTGTATTTTGTTTTCTTTTCCTTTTTCAGTACGGAGCTTGGGGACAAAACTCCTGGGGACAGTACAACCAATATGCCCAGTATAACCAGTACTACCCTCCACCCCCAACATGATGGACAAAATCCTCACATGAAGATGGAGACTCGGAGGAAAGCATCCTTTCTGACCTGCCTACATCTCTTAACAGGGCTATTTAACATGGTGTCATGGAGATTTCAGATTTCAGTTCAACCCCAGCAGCTGATTTGTTCCTTCTTTCTGGTTTAAAGTGCGCTAATCAGTTAAACTTTGTAGCCATCGATTGGATTATTAATAAACTTGGCCCTCCGTGACAGTCATGTTGATCAGTCATGTTTTTAAAAAAACAACCAATTGGTACATTCATCATCTCCAACACTGGCTGCGTTTTGGGTTCTTTAATGCATGTTATTTGTGACGGCAGATATATTTTTTCTTGTGTGATTAAAGCTTTTTAATTTTTAGATTGGATGACTTAGTTCGGTCTCTTTCTTTGTGTTCATTTAAACTTGTAAAGGAGGCATTCATTGATGTACCTCTGAGTTGTTTCTCTCAAACTGAAAGATTTTTAATATTACATGGGTATGTTTCCACAAACAAAATGAAGAGTTCCTCCTTTTTTATTTTGACTTGATTTCATAATAAAGATATTGATATCCTGACGTGTCCCTCATTGAGTTTATCATATTGATTCCTTCATGGCTTAAATGACTGAAGATCTCATGAGTCACTTGAAGTCATTTCACACTACTACAATTAAGTATGAATGTACAGAAACTATTTTCCCCATGTTCACTGTTCAGTGAGTATGCATTATCAGAATTGTTACTGTATTGGTATGTACGATAGTGTTAATGTAACATTATTACAATATTATAGTAATGTATATATGTGTGTATATATATAACACATTTTATACTACCAATATGAACAATGACGTGGTGAGGTGTAAGAAACTGACAGCTTTATTTTGATACACATGAAAAAACATAATTTGAAACTAATAAAATGCCCAAATAAACCTAGGCCTAATCAAGCCACAGCCGGTTATTAATTATCTAGCCAGGCGGAATTTCATTATTTTGTCCTGGTTTTCCAGGGGCTAACACATTTTTGTATACACTGAGTTTTTGCTGATTAGAAACATAGAAGCCAATATTGATGCTTAAAAGCATCGTCCGCTAAAACGTGGTAGGCGGGGCCGCTACTTCCGACTTGGCTTACGTAAAACCTGCACATGCGCAGTATCGGCCCTTAAACAGCCCTTTCTATGCCTAGCGTTGAACGACTAGCATCAAACGAGGTAAGGCCTGTGCAATTTAAGTGAAAAACCCTATTTATGTAAAACTGTAATACATTTAACAAGGCGAATATAGGACCTACAATCACCATGTATGTCAAGTTATACTTTATTTTAATATTTATGCCATATTTCACGTGTTTATAAGCGACTTTATGAAACGCGTGCCCCATGCGGCTACTAGAGCTAGCATAGCATTAGCAATCTACCGGGAGACACAAGTGTGTTTCAGCTCTCTGCATGTTGCTTTGCACTGATTAAGTCTTCAACGTGTCCGGTTTGTGAGAGGGAATACTTTATTAGTATGTTCACACGTTTAACGTACTTAACATTTTCTGAAATTGACACTCGTGGCGGGCTTGTTGGCAAATCTTTGTCACTTATTTCTGACGCCACAAACTGGTTTCCGCATTAGTAACATTAATACTGATTTAAGTCGATTAGCGTCTTTTTTTGTTTTCTTCCAGCATCAAGATGCAGCTCTTCTTGCGTGCCCAGAACACTCACACCCTTGAGGTGACCGGACAGGAGACTGTTGGACAGATCAAGGTAAAGTGTCCACAAGTTGGCGAAAATACACAAGACCTTTGATCTCGAAGTAGTCATAACTGAATGAGTTTTTAGGTGATCTATATGGAACCTAATAAATGAATTTAATTGGATAGAGCTTATTAAAAATGCTTATTTTGTTGGTGTGTCTTTCAGGCTCATGTCCAGAGTCTGGAGGGACTCCTGGTTGAGGATCAGGTGCTGTTGCTTGCCGGATGCCCACTGGAGGATGATGCCTCCCTGGCATCCTGCGGTGTCTCAGAGCACTGCACCCTGGAGGTAGCTGGCAGGCTGCTGGGAGGTCAGTACGCAGATACAACTCTTTATATGCTGTGTTGTTTAGCCTTGTGTTCATATTAGGATTATTTGACCACCCCTCCACCAAAGACACGGTGGAAGTCAAAAGCCAGCCTTTCCTGTTTATCACAAACTAATTTTCACTGTGCACATGACAAAGTTAATGCATATACTGCTGGTTGTGTAGGGCAAGTCATTACCACAAATCCACCACCCCTGTGGCACAAGTTATTATATTTAAGATCTATGTGAATGAATAAACAAATAGCTTGTTGTTATTTGATAATGCCCTCAATCAGTGGGTTTCAGTTTTAACAGTGGGTAAACTATTGTCTGAACAATTTCAGTTTAGTTGTCTGGGAAATATCCAAATTGCCCGTTTTCTCTTCTCAGGTAAGGTTCACGGCTCTCTGGCCCGTGCCGGAAAAGTGAGGGGACAGACACCCAAGGTAAGGTTATAAGTTTGTTTCCAACACCTTATTTTCCAGTGTGATATGAACTCCCCTTCACCTTTACTGACCTAAACATCACATGTTAAGCATTTAGAAAAGAATTGGCTTATGTGTTCTCTGTTTTGGATAAGCCAGTCATCAATCAGCGTACCTTATGATCTTAGAGTATTAACAGATTCCCCTTCTTGTCACTTATCCAGGTTGACAAGCAGGAGAAGAAAAAGAAGAAGACTGGCCGTGCTAAGCGTCGTATCCAGTACAACAGGCGCTTTGTGAACGTGGTGCCCACCTTCGGAAAGAAGAAGGGACCCAACGCCAACTCCTAAGTGCTCCAAAGGCCGAAAGGAGAAACGCGCTCATCACCCATCAGTTTTTACCAAGTCTAATGTTATCCTGCTGTACAGAATAAAAATTTGGCTTGGACAAAAATAATTTGTATTGGGGTTCTTACTTTCTGCAAGGTTTATTGACCGCTCTATCATAAATCCATTGCCCTCATAATTGCATTTTATCCCCTTGAGAAGGCAGATTGATTCCAGTTTCATCATAATTTGATAATATTTGATTAAGAGTTGCACAATGCAGAAGCTAACATGACAAGTCTACTTGATCTTTTTATATCCAGTTCTCTGCCTGTGAGTCTAGACTGGTGCCCATCAGTATTTGATGGACGTGAGACTTGGTCTTTTCAAAGTGACCAGAATGCATAAAGTACACACTAAATTGGAAGGTGAGTGCAGACTTTTTTTTTTATACTTTAACAGGACACTAAGGATGTTATGTAGTTAATGGGACGACTAGTTTCCCTCTAAGTGATATGGAAATATGTAAACCTGCACAAGTTAAACATCCAGTCTATAAGAAGTAGCTAAGTTGAAATGTGAATAGTGAGTATATGTGAATAATAGTCTTAACACATTTAAGTCTCTGAAACAGTTTTATTCATCATTTACAGTGTACATGCAAAAGAACAAAAATGCAGATAAGGTTTCAGGGTGTCTCATATGTACAGTATTGACAAGCCATCACACTTTGGCCAAAACTTAAAACGCTGTAATTATTGTTCAGTGTTTCTTGTAAATTTGTGATGAATGAGACTAAGTAGGAACAGAAAGGTTCAATCTAAATTTTAAGCCATTTTAACTCGAATCCTTACAGCTATTAAGTATTTTCCCCCCTCAACCCTCAAAATGCAGTGCATGCTGTCCAGCAGTTACCAGTTAATCAACAGAGACCAGCTCGACTTCAAATATCAGCCTGGCGTTGGGTGGAATTCTGGTAGAGCTGGAGTTAAGGAATAGACAGCAGTCAATGCAAAATGAAAATGTTTTCATCAGATCTAATTACAGCTGCTGTACTGGAAAAACACGAATTGGACTGACACTCCCAAAGCAGACTCGCCCTAAAAATGATAAACAGTTGCACAATACAATACTCGATCACCTGAGTACGCAGGAAAAATTAAACCCTATAACTAAAATGAGTGTTACATAGGTCTGCTTGAATACAGTGACGCACAAAAATAGCCAAAGGATACTTTGAGTCGGGTAGCCCCTTCCTCCCATAGCCCCACTCTGGTTCAATCTCCACTCGAGCGGTTTCACCCCTGCTCATTGTCAGCACGGCCTCATCCCACTGTGAAAGTAAAGGATTACTGAGGATGGCATGGCAGAGAAGACGTGTAATTTTCACAATTGTAGAGATGTTTGAATGCAGAACAAAATCAGAATCACTTACTCCTCTGATGACTCTGCCCAGGCCAACTTTAAAGCACAGTGGTTTGGTCTGCTTCTTCTTTCTTGCAGCTGCAGAGAAAAAAAGTGTTTAAACCAAGGAAAATGACAGGATCTTTATATAATTTACAACCAGCAAGGACGAGTACTATGTTATTGTTTAAACTGGAGAAAAACGACTACTTGATAATATTTGTAGTATCACTTTAAGGTGTCATACTTGGGGGAATATTGGTGTCAAAGACAGTTCCATCCTCCAAGGAGCCAGTGTACCAGCAGCCCACTGTGTCACCTTTCTTTGGAAAGTTTGTCTTGTCCCCTTTCTTCAGCACTGACTTGGTGTACTTGGGCGGACCCTAAGAGAAGGAGCATTTAGTGGTAGCTTGCATATGTGCAAAGCAAAAATGAATCATCTGTGGACAACATCCCTGAAATGCAAATCTGTGGCCCAATACCTCATCCACCACCTCTGTAGGGACTTCTTTGGGCTTTTCTTCAATTTTCACGGCTTTAACTTGCTCAGTCACTTCTTCAATTGGTTCAGTGCCTTTAAACCTCTGCATTTGACAAAAAAAACAAACATGAAAAACACATCCATTGTTGAAGGTTTGCCAGCCAACCTGGACAGTGAAAATCAACCCTATGGAAGCATTGTTACCATGTGCAACATCAGGTTTCACTTTCAACACTTACTTTGCTCTCAAAGAGCTGATTGTAGGCAACAATCAGCTGTTCTTTCTTTGCTGTTTTGGCAACATTTTTTATGTTTCCCAGCAGCTTGTGCTCATTGAGAAACTGAAAGAAAAAAAAGGCATTTACAAGGAGAAAGTGAATATGGTGCTTTTACCATAATCTGTGTCGTCATATCAATGACCGATTTCAGCAAAGGCCAATAAAATTATGCTAAACGGTTAATGCAGCTGTTTCTGCTCACAGGCTTATGAAAAATAATGAAGCATAGCTTAAATATGAATAATGCAGCACTCTTATGTAAACACATGACTCGGTATTGTTGAGCATAGTGCTCTGCAGGACGCTAAAACACAACAGCCTTCCTAATGTGGCTCCTCAGCTAACCACGCTGCGTGCTGCAGAACGGAGTGAGCGTTAACATTTTAGCACACATATATTCAACCTGAAATCAACAAGAAGCGAAAGGGATAGACGTACCGAGTGGGCTGCATTGTCCTGAATGAACTTTATAATGTCTTTTTTGGGCAAATCATCACTTTTGAGCTGCTCATCGCTCCACTCCCGTGTTGGTTCATCCGCCATTTTGAGAGGCGAATAGTTAAATTTGACCCTCCTGGGGTGTCTTACAAGCTGCGGATAATATATTTTTTTTCATTATAAACTCATTCATTGTACATTTTGATTAACCCCATGTGATTTTCTAGCTGGATACTTAAAGGAAATAAGAAAATTAAAAAAAGTGACGTGGCTGTAAAAAAAAAACTAAAAAAAAAAACCAAACAGGAAACAATAAATGCGGAATCAATCAGGAATTAAATTCATAGCATATTCTTAACAAAATAAAATGTAGCTCCACTGAATTGCGCCTGTTAGTACTAAATATATCAACAGAGTATAATAAGACCATTTGAAGCATTTTTGAGCATTTTAAAAATTTGCCATTTTTGATAAAAATTGACATGCTATAGTATGATTTTTTTGTCAAATTTTTGACATAGAATATGGTGTAATTCTGTCAGTTTTTGGACAGACTAAACAACTAAATGTATCAACAGAGTATAATAAGACCATTTTAAGCATTTTTAAGCTTTTTTAAATATTGTCATTTTAGACAAACATCGACATGGTATAGTATGACTTTTTTGTAGAATTTTGACATCTCATAGTATGGTGTATTCATGTCATTTCTGGACAAACTAAACTACTAAATGTATGTAGTCTGTTGATGCGTGTCAGGGTGAAACTTTGAAAAACAGAAAAACACCTTTATTATGACATGTTTTTGTCAAAAGTGGTCAAACTTTAAAATTACTTAAAACGCCTAAAAATGCTTAAAATGTCCCAATTTCAGTGTGTTGATACATATTAGAGCCTAATCTATCCAGAAATGACAGAAAAACACCATGTTGCGAAATGGCCAAATTTTCAAAAAGCCATGCTATAGCATGTCGTTTTTTTTTTTCTGGCAAATTTTCAACTTTATTAAAAATGCACCAAATTCGCAGGATAGCTTTATTAGAGTCTGTTGATGCGTGTCAGGGTGAAACTTTTTGAAAAAGGACAGAAAAACACCATATTATGACATGTTCTTGTCTAAAGTGGTCAAACTTTAAAATTCCGTAAAACGCCTAAAAATGCTTAAAATGTCCCAATTTCATTGTGTTGATACATATTAGAATATTATCTATCCAGAAATGACAGAAAACAACCATGTTGTGAATTGGCCAAATTTTCAAAAAGTCATACTATAGCATGTCGTTTTTCTTTGGGCCAAAACATAAAATGTTTTCAAAATGCACCAAATTCGCAGGATAGCTTTATTAGA
>CAFUXE010000673.1:2318-12392 GCA_903364295.1 Serranus cabrilla
GATTGCATTAAGATTCAGATCGTCACGGTTTTATCCTGCGTACACACTCAAATCTAGATTGAAATACCTCTAATACACAAACAGCGCCAAGAAATGGAAGGAGGAGGATTTGTACTGAGAAACTATTTTGCATAAAGACAGCTTGCTGCATTTGCTAAATGACTGGCAGAACACAACACTTTTTTTTTTGCACCTGGCAGATGTGGTGCAACAGCACTCAGATTATCATAACGTACTGAAACTGTCCAGCATTGAACTGATTTGCTGGTAAGTGGGTGAGAGAGGAATAAACTGCCTCTGCAAAAGACTGAGGCAAAAGGTGAGCGCGCGCACACACACACACACACACACACACATACTGACACACACCCCGCTGGGCCACGGCTCACGATGCACAACCGGACAAAACTGGACACAGGGAGGAGAGTTGTTAAAATAAAACTCTTTTCTCTTATACGCCCGAGCACACACATTCACAGTGGACTCTGGCAAATTTTATCTCTGTAGGGTACAAAGAAACAACTTGGACAAAACAATCATCCACAGTCTTCTAAAAGTAACATTCACAAACACATTCACAAAGTGTTGCCGCCTCTGAAAGTCTGGAAAACACATCCACATTACTGTGCTCTGCAGCTGGGCAATATAGACCAGGAATGAACAGCAGAACTGCTTCATACGATCGGGTAAGTGGTAAAAAACAAGTAAACACGTTTCTTTTCTGGAGCTGATGATGAGCTTTTAGAGCGGCAAATATGCAGTCCTGATCGGGCACTCCCAAGAAAATGGCTGCAGGTAAAGTGCTGAAGAAAGCATTTAAATTATCCTTGAAACAGGAGCTTATTTGGGTGGTGTTAGAGGGCAAAACTTAAACTGTTTGCTGCAAGTTTGAGAGCAAGGCAGATAAAGCAGGTTTGTTTTTTAAAGGCATGCCAAGTTTTAGAAAAACATCGCTGGAGGGCCATAACAAGATTCAACAGCATCTCGTGTGCATGGTGTAATTGTTGGTATTTCATAACTCCTAATGGATGTTTTTAACAATGTACAGGGGAAGGACAGATGGGCAGAGCAAGTGAAATTTGAAATAGATATTTACACAATTTCTTGGTCATTTTTAAGTTAATTTATTGTCGCTTTTAAGCTACATCAGAAAAGAAAAAAATGTGTTATTGTACTGAGGATGCGTCACAGAGTGTCACAGCCTGAGGAAAGAAGCTGCTATGTAGTCTGCTGGCACGACAGCAGGTATTTCTGAAACAGTTGCCTGATGGCAGTAATGGCTACTTTACCATGTTAGTCTATGAAACTGATGGCAATCCAACAGAACATTTTTTCTATAATGTCGACTCAACATACCAACCTCTAGGAAATCCCAGTCCCTCGTCTCCCTCTGCCTTGACAACAACTGTGGACACAGCCACATAACTCGAGGGTTTACATAACAACAACTGGCGTTTCTGGCCTGTGTTCAAACCAAGATTTGGTCAAAATACATTTGGAACCAAGGTTGTTAGAGGAGATAGAGAATAAGCTCAGATGTGCGTCAAGTTTGCATTCACTGAATTTGCACATTCGTATAAAAAGCCAGCATCAAACAGAATTTAAATCTATGTTTGTTTGCTTGGGCCTGCTTAGAGTGCCAAATGGGCAGAGGATAAGCATGTAGGTTAAGTGCCACAGCGAAATGAGATTTGACAGCACAGCAAAAGCCTCAGAGGAAGTATTTTACATAACGACAATTTGCTTCATTTTGTGCAGCTGAATGCAGAGCAGAGATGTTTCTTGTAAGGTAGGTGACGTTCAAGCGTGTGGGGGAGCAGCACGCTGATCTACCCTGGAGAACACAAAAACTACAACTGGCATGACTGCGATAAGAGCTGACGGGCTCTCGCTAACGTCCTGGCCGGCACATCTGAGCCGAGTTTGACGTCTGCTCCCAAAACAGCGAATGCTGAGACGGCGCTGGGGGCTCATAGTGCGCCATCTCCCAGCAGTCAAACCAACATGACAGCGGTGAAACCAAGCAGTCACATAAAGCTGCTTATGTCACCTTTCCAGTACACAAGAATCAGCAAAGCAGGGATCACAAACTTATCTTTACGCAATAAGGAATTAAGAAAAACATGATGAAATTAGAAGTTAATACCAAGGGAAGAAGGGCGGAAGATCAAGCTGAACTAAGAAATATGATTATATAACAAAACCGCTCATATTTGGACTTAATCACAAAGTAGAGCTGCAAGAGAAAAGCATCCTCCAAGTTTAAATAAATAAAATAAAACTTCATCAATGGAGAGTGGGATTTATCATCTCATCTAACATTCAAGTAAGTTAGGAATGTTGAACTGGACCTTAAAACAAAATCTAATCAAGCAGGGTTTCATGGGTTGTTGACAAAAAGCCATTAAAAGAGAACCCCTAACTCATTTTCGGCTGAAATACAATGTCGTGTTTGCTTTATTGTATGTTTAATAGAGGTAATCAGCCACTGATTAGACCACACAATAAGCTGTCCACAGCAGTGCCTACTGTATATTCAAACTCACTGACACATTAAGGCGCTCTATTTAATGAGCATCTTTCTAAGGCAAGTTTGCTTGAATAGGCAGAGAGGAGCTCCTCAGAACGGAGCCATTAAACCAAATTAAGCCATCTGTCGTCATGAATGGTTTCATCTTATGACAAGAGTGAAAAACCATCACTGACTTTCATCCCATCTCAGTCGTCCAGGGCGAAACCAGAAAGTCTAGCTGCTGTGTGCATGTTGCCGTTTTTAGCAACGCCACAAATGAGTGAACCGATGTTTTCCAAAGAAGCACATGAAAGATAAGCAGATAAACCTCACGAACGCACATGCACACACACACAGAAGGTTCCTGAGGCTAAACAGACTACGAGCCCACACAGCTCATCAGCCTGCTCCAGTCGTTCGGCTCCAGATCTGTCTGCCTTCATTTCAGCTCAGCGGCAGCAGCACTAATTGTTTGAGAAAACCAATGTTTAATGCTAAATGGTGCGAGAGAGCTGGCACAAGTAAATACAATAATGGCTTCCTTACAAAACCTTGTTAAAAATGACTGTTTGTTGCTTGGTCAAACTCAAAGGCAGCAAAGACAACCTTAAGGATGAGGAGAAATGCTTACATAAAGGGATTTATTTAGGATTTGTGGCAAACTACATAAACTCTGATGGTTTTCATTTCCTGGTAGCCTCCAACTGATTTATGATTTTAATTTTCTTAACTTTGTTTTAGTTATTTGATTTGATATGAGTACTTTAGAGCTGTTTAACATTACAATAATTCTATTTGTACCAACATGAAGTATTGAAATGGGTCAAGTACCAGAAGCTGAGATGTGCGGTTGGAATCTTAATCTTGTCTAACTATACTTTGATTAGACAGTTAGACAAATATAAAGATTTTAAGCCAAGATCTTGGACAGTTGATTGAATTTAGAATAGAGATGCAACTAACTATTATTTTCATCTAATTTTCATCTTTCAGAAAACATCTCTAAACAGTAAAAAGGCCAATCACAGATCATTGTGTGTCTTATTTTGCAGGACCAACAGTCCAAAAACAATAAATATTTGATTTACTATAATAACAGGACTGTGGATTCTCTCATTTTTAAGATGACGTCTATGACTAGACTGTTTCAGAAGAACGCAGTTTAGCTAAGTAAACCGAGCAAAGCTCTTGAAATGCTTAAACATCATCAGGTGATGGGTTCCAAGAACACATTTTGACCACTCTGTTACGATTTGTTTGCTATCCACATGGTCTGTTTACCCACAGTCAACCTAAAACCCAATCAAACATGATTGGTCAATACTATTCGGACAACAAACAGAAACCAGGGCACTTAATAAATTACAGTGGACATTAAAATATGGTGCTGTTGGCAACAGATTCTGCATTTACATTAACATTTTTGGCCTTAAAGCGAATTTGGGGAAAATAAATCATTGTATTCCTCTATATAGGGCAAAGTATTGTTTACTGTTGGTACTAAAACTCGGGTATCTTATGAGCTCTAGTATCAGCCTTTGATGATGTGAAGTGATTATACACAAAAGTTTGATACCAAAATAACTTCCAGTCACTGATGCAAGCTCACACAATAAATCCTGTAAAAGGTCACTCAATAAATATAGCCGACTAGACACAGGAGACAAAAGCAGCACCGACGCTTGATGCCATAAAACAGGACGGTGTGCAGTGTTGTGAGCTGCGGATAGACGCTTTTGGTTTGCGATGATAAAATTAAAGACAAGTGTAAATCTGCCTCACAACAAAACAACCTCAAACAACAGCTCCCTGAAAGCTGTAAACCAAATAAACAAGACTGGTATAAAAATCCACAACGAGACAAAACAAGTGCCACTGTGAAAACTGGAAAGTTTGCTTTAATGGATTCAGTGTTTCACCTTCAACATTCAAGCTGAACGTTTACTTGAATAAAAACTGGAATGTTTTTTCCCCCATCAATGAGAAATTACAATGAAAGCTGCCAATGTGCCTACAGTCAGTGGAGTCACTCCAATCAGAGTCTCTTATGGCACCATGAATAGCAGCCTGGCTCTACTGAATCAAGCTTTCTAAATAATGAGAATTAAATTTCCCACGACAATAAGCATATCACATGAGGTTTTATTCCAAAAGTTAAAGTCCTTCACTTGTATAGGACAACTCATTGATAACAAGAGCACTTCTCTACAGGCTTCTTTTTGTCTATTTTGTACATTTTATTAAATTAATTAAACCCACAAGCCTTTGTTGTTCCTTAATCTATTTGTTCAAAAAACTCTCTCATGTCAAATTGCTGAAAATTATGTTTTTCTAAAGGTTTTCCCCTAACATGTTTAGGGTTTTAATTTAGTTTTAAAGCATGCAGGTAGCAGGGTTATGGCCGTTAATCTGCTTGTGTCTATATTGTGTGATATTGTAAGTTAATGCTGACTTAAGAATAAAGAAGTTTATTCATGCTGTCTCAGTAACATGATGGAGCATCGGTGCAAAGCACCACTTGTCGATGATGATGATGAGGATGATATTTTGCTGCCAAGTGATCGATGACATTGATTCGAGCAAACCTGGTGCATGACAATGCAAACTCAGAGGACATCCAGAGACAGTGACTGTTACTTGTGATTACAGCACTGACTCATCTGTGCTAAGTGCCAGTCTTGTAACACAGTGCAAGATGTTTATCAACATAAAATATTCAAGGCTATGCTGACATGAATACATAATAAAGGAGTCAGACAATTAGTCAATCGAGAGAAAGGATTTTGAGAGGCAATTACTCCTTTGAGTCTGTTTTTGTTATTCCAGCAACCAGATTATGATAATTTATTGATTTTCTCTAATTTATACGATTATAAACTGAATGTTTTTTAGTTTTGGACTGCTGAGTGGACATAATCTGAAGACATCATCTTCACTGTAGCAAGTGTGTTTTATTGTTGTTAGATATGTTTTTGACATTTTATAAATCAATCAAGATATAATCGGTCATGAAATTAATCATTACTTCAAAATAACATTAGGATGTTCTGCCAAATACATTCATTGAGGGGTCAGTTGCATTTTTGGGACTTAGAGCATTTGACGTTTTCTTTTATGCATGAGTAATATTTTGGAATGACACTGCTCATATTTGTTGTGTTTCAGTGACTCAGTGTGACCTGTCAATTGCTCACCCTTTGTATTCTTCAGATAATCACTGCTGTCTTTTAGAGACTTAAAGATCAACTGCTTTTTAGATGTTTGATGTTTTCATGCATCCCACGAAAGCTCTTTATGTAATAACTATATGACAGAGATGTTAAAGAGCTCACATTTGATATTTAGGTGCAGTTTTGTTCAGCTGTCCCTAAGAAGACAAGCTCTAAAACATTAAGAGTTGCATCTTGGGACCTTATAATCTGATCAGTACACAATATGCATAATTCAGCCGTAATGCCGGTAAGATAAAACTCACCGTCACTCCACTCAGACTTAAGAGGCTTTTAAAACTGCTGCTGAACTTTAGGTGGCCTGCACTTTCCCTCCCATCATGCATCTTGTTCACGACTACAAAACCAGATTAAAGCATAAAACTCGTCTGGAGTAGTTTGTGTACGTGCATGCATGTATTTGGAGTTTATCTTTTCGGAGCAGCACCTTGCTTGATCCTGAAAAACTGCTGCTATGAAGGTTTGGATAATTCCAGCCTCATACTGAACACATCTGCGCTGAAATACGTGGCTGAGTGACAGAGACTGAGTGATTGAAGAGGCAGCAGGGATACAATGGGGACAAATGAGTTGTCAAGCAAGACAGTTTGATTGTCGGCCTCAAAAACATGTTGTATAATGTATGATTGCAGGGTGGCCAAGTGGTTTCGAGAAACTGTTTTGTAAGCAGAAGCGTTCCCAGCAAACAGCCGGTACAAGCAAACACATCATCAACGGGCTGGTTGAAGTGCCCTTGAGCAAGACAATGGAGCTTTTTATCTCAGGATAAATGTCTACTTACTGCTGCTTTCATAACACCTCATCCAACACTCAAACAAAGCAAAATACAGGCTTAAATGTGACTGAATAAACCGTACTAAATAGTACTGTAAATATGTCTTAGTAAGGAAGTTATTCTACTGAACGAGAAACACTCCACACCAAACACGGTTATATTTCTTAGCTCTAAACACTATAAAAATGTTTTTTTTTCATTGGTTCAACATCACATCAAATATACTCTTGAAATTATTAGTAAATGTAAATGTAAATGTTGATTGCACAGATTAAAGACTCGATTGGCATGCCACTGAGTACAATCTTCTGGAAACTGCTTGATTTATGGCACAAAGGATGTACGTCAACCAGGAAAGTATTGGTGTTATTTGTATTAGTTATTGTCAGGGTTATGAATTGCATTTATACTTAATAAAATAATAACACAGAGGTTTCGGAGTCTGAACCAAGATGTCAAACTCCTCAAAGCCTCCCACAATGTCAATGGCAGCACATTACAGCTCCAGTCCTTTCACAATAAAAGCCCCAAACATACACACTGCATCACTGCTTACCAGAGAGCATTTAGCACTTAGAAACAACAACAAAAATAGCTCACTACGCAACAACATAGCTTACAGCAGAAGCATAAATGGTGGAACAACTGGAGCAACTGTAGAGCCTCTACCTGGAATTCGATCACCGTGCAGGCAAAGAGGGAGGCCAAAAGCTCTTTCTACTAAGATTGGTAAAAAAGAAAACCGTATCAATACTACCAGTGGGTTTTTAGTTCAAAAAGGATTCTTACCGTTGTTTTCTTGCTTTGGACAACAGACAGGCTGCTAGCAGTAGCTGTGTTGCTAACCACTGGATTCCACCGGATTCAGCTGCAGTGTTCATCTTTATTTCTTTCTGGAACAAAAGAAAGTTGAAAAGTTGACTGTTTCCGCTTTAATCATTTAGTCCACATGTTGACAACCTGCGGCTCCATTTTAGTGGCTCCCTGTGGTTATTTTTACAAAAATTATATTTTTAATTACATTTATTGTTTTAACATTTTTATTTTCATGTGGCAGCACAAATGGCTCTTGCAGGTTGCCCATCATGATTCTCAGTCTATAAAATGTCAGACAACAACAGGAAATAGCAATTACGAGTCCCTAAAGCCCAAGGTGACAACCGTAAATTGCTTGTTTTTCCAACCAAGACCAAAAGAGTAAGAGAAAAGCACTCAATAAATTATCACAATTTAGAAACTATAACCAGGGTGAAAACTTGGCATTTTAGTGTGAGAAAAATTACTTAAACATTTATTTGATTATCAAAATAGTTAGATTCCTTTAACTTCCATAAGCTGCTACATTCTGTTACTGCCCTTTCTGACATGATCATGAAAACACAAGATTAGCTCACAGCCAAAGAAACAAAGAGTACTTGTGCAGAATGAAAGTAGGACAAGACAAATAATCACGTGTGTCATCTCAGCACTTCCACAATATCCAGCTGAGTATTATCACCTCATATTATCTCTGTAAGTTAAATAGAAAAATCTGCATATTAATTCCCACTCTGCCTCTCATCTAGATAATCACAGTCTCAATGAAATTCTTAAAAAGGCTCAAATTAAATTATAAGTTATGTAAAAATTAACCTATACACACTGGCAGACTTTAAATTGTTTAATAAAATTAATTCAAGGGGTCAACAGGCCTTTTATTACAGCTGACATTATAGCTCGTCTTTTGTACTTTGCTTCTTCATTCATGCCTTCCAGCTGGGCAGATGAACAGATGAAGAAGAGCTAAGCCACCTCCACCTCCTCCTCCCTCCCCCCTTTCTTCCTGTGGTGTGTTACTGAGGTGCTGCTGGTCAGGCTGGGTGAGCTACTGGACGAGGTGAGACAGGTGACCACAGCATCTGCTCTTCCTGGGCCCGTTCCATTTCAAATTCCACTTAATTCATCTACCTTGCATCCTGACTAGCTTACATAGCAACAACAACAGTCCAATTTTTGTTGTTGACATTTCTCCGTCCTGCTCTGTGTGACGTAGCCATGGCTGTGTTTCCTAAATCAGCCCAAACCATCTGTGCAGATGGGTGAGGGAAGGTGAAGCAGCTACGGAGAAATGGGAAACGGCCCAACGCGGAACGACTTCTGGCTCTCGGCCCTCCGGCTCCGCGAGGGAAAGCAATAAAGGTGGTGCGCAGCTGAGCCAACAGCTGACAGGAACAGGAACCAATGTTTGGCCAAGGTCAGGAGAACACACACACTCATATACGTCCACATGGGGTGAGGATGTAACAGCAAAACAGGGTCAAAAGACACAGGGGAATGATAATGTGGCGACCCAATACTCAAGGGGAGTCAGGGAGCAGACGGACAACGCTCGTGTGTGTTGAGTGGTGTGTGAGGGCTGGCAGCTGAGAGCGCCCTGTAATCAGTGTAGCTGCTATTGTTGGCAGGCGTCCCCCGGCCTGGTACCAGGTATCACACTCACACACACACACACACAGTAGATAAGGTCTCTCTCAGTGTGCTTGGTCCATTCAGTTTCCTCTCCTGACAAACTTGGCAGCTCTGCCTTTAATGTGTTGTTTTATGGGCCAATGAACAAATAATTATCAATGCACATTCTTTTATATACAAAGAAAAGTTGTAAAGTCCATCTTATAAGATATGTGAGCAAACAAAGATAAATTGCAGAGAAGACATGCAATGTATGCGGTTATTTAGAGTATTGCTATTACAGTAGGTAGTTTTTCCACCAGAAAACAGTAATATTTTTCAGCTCAATGACAATGAAAGCAAACCCCAGATTCACTTGCATAGTGTCCTGCAAGATTTCTTGTTTTTTCAGCGCTATGTCCACCATTTTTGTAGTTTCTTACTCAAAGGGTGATGCACAGAAGCATTAAACAAACACTAGCCATGTTTCCATTAAAGTCAAAGCCAACTTTGAAGCACACTATTGAAATGCTGCATTAAAGAAGTTGTGAAAAAAGGGGCGTTTCCATCGACTAGTTCAGAGCAAATAAACAAGGCTGCATTAATGTACTTTCATCAGAAGGTGGCAGCGTAAAGTACTGCTATAGGCTAATCCGTCAGTAAACAGTAGAAGAAGTAGCGAGAGAGAAATAACGACAACAAATAACAGATTGTTAATCAGACAACTTTGGCCAGAGAGAAAATGGAGAGAAGTTTTCAGAAAGGTGACGACAGCAGAAAAAGCTTCTTCTTAATTTGGGTTTTTCAGCAGCTGATCAGTCAGTGAGTTGAAGGTTCAATACGTCAGAATTAATTCGGAAAAAGCGTCTCTATATAAAGAAAATACAGGTTTTCTACAGCCACATACTTTAAGTGGGTCAGAAGTCATAAGTGATGACTAAGAAGGATTACTTTTTACTATACATTGTATTTTATGAAAAATCCTGCATGGTTTAGCTTTAATTCATTTCTAAAATAATTATTTGTAGCCGTATTACACCTCAAACATTGATTTAATCGCTACAGCACACAGAGTCACACATTACTCCTACCCACCGAGCACAAACTGACACCTCACACCTTCCTCTCTC
>CAFUXE010000673.1:27281-41666 GCA_903364295.1 Serranus cabrilla
TGGCTCAGAACATGAGAAAAACTCATTTTGAGAAAACGGACTTTAAAGGTTTTTATACGTTCTTAATGGAAATACTATTTAAAGACAAGATATTGAATCTAATTCACAGCAACAACAATGAAGAACATGTAAAACACATTATATTGTGCAGGTGATTGGGAGTTTTCTGTGATGACATGTTTAGACTACACTCACGGTGCTGCACGCGGCAAAAGAACGCTAGTGAATTTACGAGAAATCTATACAGAGAAATGTTTGTTTTGGATGTTTTCTTTCCACTATTCTGTAAAGAAGACATAACCTGAAACCAGTGCATCAAAAAAAGCTGTTTCTGCCTGCAGAGTCTCGCCTCAAAGAATATTGATGACATGACAGAGTGTAAAGAGAGCAGATCAGAGTGAACGCATGTCATCTGCTTTAGTAAAAACGTGATGACAGACCGCATGAACAACCACTCAACCCGTTATCTGTGGAGCCACACCATTCTGCATGTTCAGATAAGCTTCTCCTCGGTGTCACGCTCGCACACACGCGGGTCAGAGTCACATCTGGGGAAGCCGGGAACGCGGCTAACCCCGATTCATTTCAGCTCAGAGCAGAGGAGAAGTAAATCTGCTCCGACAGGCCCTCCGCCGTCCGCTCTCCTCCAGCTAAATAGGTCTGCTTATTCAGGCTACCTGAGGGGAAGTCAGCCGCGCTTACATAACGGAAACACCCGTCCGTGTGTGTTCTGTGAGGGCCGCGGAGATGCTTAGGTGTGAGCGGGCGCACAGTTGCGTCTTTCATAAAGGGTGGAGGGAAGTAATTCATCTTCCTCTTACATAAATAGCTCCGATACGGAGTCCGGGGGGAATAGGTTCGGTTTCTCCGCTTTATAAAGAATCATAAAGAGTCGACAGCCAGCAGGAGGGGAGGAAGATTAAAGAAAGAGGGGACGCCAGCTGGAGTAGATTCAGGCGATTTTGTAAGGCCACCTCCATCTCAGAAGGAAAAAGTAAGGGATTTAGTGTGTGTGTGTGTGTGTGTGTGTGTGTGTGTGTGTGTGTGACCAGGCCAAGAGTCTTGCGTAGCGGGAAACAGTGCGACACCGAGGTTGAATTATTCATCCAAGGTTCTATCCAATGAAATATTGATGCTCAGACAATCCTCTCCTCATCTCTCCCCCACACACACACACACACTGCCTTTCTTCCTTCACTTCCTCCCCCCAACCTGCACTGCTTTGTTTCCAACTCTTTTTCATCTCAACCAGGAAATAGGGGGAAAAAAAGAAGTTAAGGAAATGGAAATGAATATGGATCGTGGGGGAGATTTTTTGCATCGTTAGTTGGATTAGAGAGGTTGTTCGTCTTTCCATTTACTTTTCTTTGTCTCGCACACGGAGGAAGGGAGAGACGGAAACATAAAGAGAAAACATTAAACGGAGAGAACAAGAGACATCAGAGGAGGAAAAAAAAGACATATAGGAATATATATAAAAAAAAGGATCCAGTGAGTAAGAAATGGAGGGAAATGATGCAGAGAAAGAAGAGAGTAAAGATGTTACACACCAGCAATGAAACTGCTCTCAGACTTAACAGAACTGCAATACATGCATTCAGATATAAAGAAATATTATCAAATGAGGAGGGAAATAATAAAAAAGCCTTCATAATAATGCCTAAATCTGCTTTGATGAAGAAAACACAACAGATAAAATGGTTCATTGACCACTGCTGCATGTTTTCCTATCAGAGCAGTGGAATAAATGCATCGTTTTATATTTCCATGCGATGCAGGTGGTTTTCCAGCATACATTAAAATGCAGATTTAATGCTGTTTCAGGGGGACTTTCCCTTATGGAAATCCCAATTAGCCTACAGATTCGGCATGTATATGCAGATATCTGTTGATAGAGATGAACTTTAGTTTCTTTGATCAAAAACCACAGTGGAAAAATGACATCTCGCCCTCTTACATGGGGCAAACATAAATGTCTATTTCTTTAAACACAATATCTGATTGTGGGTCAGATTTCTCCACACCAACACTTTCTTGGCACCGGTTAAAAAACAGCTGCAATAAACTCAAATGCATCACAGATCAGATCAGGATAACAGTAAACACGGATGAAAGCGGAGCGGCGGCTTTGGAGGGTGGAAGGTTGAGATTCAGATCGATGAGTGAAAACAGCAGAATAAGACAAAAGGACGAAGAGTTTATTACGAAGAAGTAGGAAAGACAAGAGAAAGGGAGTGTGTGTTTGTATGCGTTTCACAAAGCACACACCATCACCAGCCTCCTCCTCTTCATCCTCCATCACTGATCTCCACTCTGCCTCATTTCGTCTCGCTGTGATTCGCACACACAAAGGCCCTTCTTCTCCAGCCAGAGAGACAATTAACCCGGGCTTAATGAGCAACGCAGGGGAAACAACTGCCTCCCAGAGACAGATAAATATTTCACCAGCCTGTGTTTATACCCCGAGCCTGACAACAAGAGCACAGAAACCAGGCCACATTGCTTCTCCGAGCTCAACTCTTTCAAAGTTCTTCTCTCTCTCGCTTCGTCTCGAGCGGAAGCGAATGACTGTGAAGGCAGCGACCTATGAATCATCCACACCGGATGACCACATGAGGAGAAACCTGCGAGTGTGCGTTTGAATTCACCTCTGGAATGAGAGAAAAAAGACGGGAAAAATAGAACAATAGACTGCGAGGAAAAAGATAAACGCACTTTCAGTAGCTGCTTTGCATCTCATAAGTGTGTGTAGGTATTTTTAGAGGCAGGTCTTGCTGCTACGCCGGAGCAGAACTGCGGGGTGCTTACTTCTGAAACAGCGTGACGGAAGAAAAGCGTTGAATGAAATCAAAAGTGCGAACGCTGCCTGAACCAACGCGGTGGCCTGCCTCATTTACATGCACGTCCCCTCAGAAACAGCAGTCATCAGAATGTGTTATTTCCATCTCTGGACCCATTTTGAAAAAGGGTGGGGGAGCAGATATCAAAAGGGAAAGCCAAGAGGGTGCAGCCAGCCTGGTACCCAACATACAGCAGCAAAGACACCCAGGAGAGCGATCTTTATGTTGGCACACGAATCCAGAAGCTGCTGGGAGATCAGACGAAAGGTTAATGAACCCTGTGAGGGAATTCAGTCACTGCTGTTGGAAATAATGTGTCCGGAAAGTTTCCTACAAAGCAGCGCAGAAACATTAAAGGAGCAAGAAAAAGAGGAAACAAGAAAGGCAGCCGACTCCCTGGTTGCCACCAGAAGTGATGAAGCTATTAATAAAGTATATCAATGGACTATTTATAAAGCATCCTGTGTTCATGCGTTTAATAAAAAATACTTAATTTAACACTGAAGCACAACTTTGATTTTTACAGCTGCAGACGTGTCAAAACTCTCCTGCGGGCCGAGGGGATAAAATATATATATGGCACTCAAACAGGCGGCCATACTGTGAAACTGTGAAAGGTGAACTGTGCTGCGAGTCAGAAGATGTGGCAGTTTTACAGCAAAGCTTTCCTTGAAGCTCTCAGCTCTGAATGTGAGAGCGTGTTGTTGGAGTAAAGGCTTGTTTTGGTGCTTTGACGTGTAGTTTGAGCAGTAAAAATGTAAGAAATCTGACTCGAAAACTGGCATTTCTTTATGTGGGGAAGGTCCTTTAACTCATAAATTATTGTCTCATAAAATTTTACATATGTGTTGTTGCATTTTGCTGCTTACAAGTAATATTTCACGCTTAAAATGCCCATCAATCAATGTATATCAATCACTCTCCTGCTGTTAACTTCAATTTGTAAAGATAAGAATTAAGATACATATTTGTGAATTTTACCAAATGGCACTGTCTCTGTTTTCCTAAAACTTCAGCTGACATACTTAGTAAAATCAGCTGAAAAGAACCTAAACTACGTCTGATGTTGTTCTTTGTTTTGACTCTAAATCACAAAAACTATTTTTGCACACAGACTCTTATTTCCAACCAAAACAACACATGCAACAAGTTATATTTCTGCCTTGTGGAAGGAGAAACAGGCAGCTGGGGGGTAACAGAACTCCAGCCTGAGAAAGACGAATGAATACTTGTCCTGACTGATGTGTAGCCTTGAGAGAAAGCACTGAGGTCTTTGCCAGCGAGGGAAAATGGAGACACATTTACTTATGGCTTAGTCGATCTCATTATACATGAATCTCGCCCGCCTTGATGCCCGATCCGTCCCTCAGAGAGGTGATTGCATTTACTTTCCACTCTGTCCTTTTCGCTCAGTCCTGCAACTGTTTCTCAATCTTTGACAGATTCTTCGTCCGTCAAAAGTCTCTGGAGGTCAGCGCAACTTTCGCTCCTCCGTTTCATCACATCTCCCNNCCCTCCCCCTCCGCCCCGCTCCACTCGCTCGCAGTGATGACTCCAACAGTTCATTAGCCGCCGCGGCCTCGTTAGGACGCGCTTTAGCACGATGGTTCAAGCTGAGAAAGCAGGAGAGAGGCAGACTGAGGCCTCATGGGTGACAGAAATCTCCAGTTATCCGAAATGCCTTCACTCTGACCGACTGTACGGAGACACAGTCATTTTAAAAACATCATGACAGGGAAAAGTGTAAAAATCTTGGGAGCTTCCAGCGAGGGAGTGTGTCTTTAAACCTAAGGTCACAACAGTGGACAAACAAAGAAAATGACAGCAGACAGAAAATAAAAAACAAATGAAGGTGTGAAACAGAAAGATAAGGTTGGAGGAGAACACAGAAAGAGCAGGTCTGCTGGGAACAGAGACAGAAAACCAGAGAATGAAAGAGAAGGAAGCGTTAGAAGGTGAGATAAGGTGAAATTGTGTTTCCTCCTTTCTCCTCCATCACAGACGGGGCTGATAAGTGATGTCTGACAAGACTGGTGGCAGGGGACAACTGTCATCTAAAACACTCCCATCCGTCTGGGGATACATTGTTTGGAAGTGTGTGTGTGTGTGTGTGTGTGTGTGTACTACAAATGTCAGTGTGTGGACATGCAAGCAAATAAGAAAAGCAAATGTGTGTTTCTGTTCTGTTCCAGTTGACATTTTCTTGACCGGGTCGACCACCATCACCGTCTGTGTTTGCCTGAAATAAATAATATTCCCACTAAGCTGTTTACATGACAAATGGGAATAAGAAGTCCACTAATATTCCTGTTTATATGCAGCCGTGCACACGACAGTTAATGTGACGTGTTGTTCTATCAAGCCAAAATAAGTGGAGCAGCTGGAGCCACTTGTTCATGTCAAAATACGATTATTTCTGAATTATTTACTGGTGTCAGATTTGTTCCACGTCCCTCTTTCATTCCTTCAACCACCTTCTTAAAAAGGCATATCCAAAAACCTGTTAATATCCAAGTCTTTTAATGAAATGTGGGCTTTTCTGTTCCAGATTATTGTCTAGATGTTTTGGGCTCCACACACAGAGCTGACTGTAAACAGACTGGAGGCTGATTGTGTCAAAAATTGCAGTAAAAACTCCATTTGAGGGGAGTTTCCTGCATGTCTTCTGTATCTCTGCTACTATCAAATAAAGCCAAAAAATAACTATAAAAACCCCAAAAGATCCAGCTGACATGCATAATCCATATGGGCTGTAAACATGTCCAAAAAATTGCCCCAAAACCAAAATAATATCAACATCTCACACGTCTTAAACAGAAAAAGCTTCATTCAGAATAAGACCTTATCTGAAAAATCCAAATATCTTATTTTGTAACATGATGAATCAAATTCAGAATATATCAAATTGGAATAATAGAGGTACATGCATATAATACTACTAAGCATGTAAATGTAGTAAATTAATCAAAAGTTATGGTTTCAACCCTGTAATCTTTTTGATTTCAATTAAAGATACAATGTGTGGATTTTGAGAATTAGTGGCAAATAAGCTACAAAACTACACGACTACAACTACATCGTCTCTTTACAAATGTTGCTCCTGGCCTTATGAGCCGACATTAGCATCCAAGCACGAATGGTACAAGACATTTGTGCTGCTCACCTTGAATGCTATTCACATTGTAGTTAAAGAAATCAAATGAAATGAGTGATACATGTTTTAGTTGGTCTTGTTGGTCGTAACTATCCAGCGGGTTTGTGGTTCAAGACCAGCAAAGAGTTGTCAAACACTTCAAAACGTGAGGAAGTGGTTCGAACTGACTTGGTGGAAAACAGGTAAGAATTCTCCAAAGTTTACATTGACTGGAAAGATCTCCATTAACTTCCCACTCTGAGCTTATTCACAGATTCTATCAAAATTAACTGCTTTGGCCAAAAATGCTGTAATTTCAAACTCTGCAGTGATCAGGTCTCAACACTGATCAACTGCTCAAAAAACATCAATGCAACAGCAAAAAGTAAAAAGGAGAAGGAGCGTCTTTAAATTTTCCAATCAATACACACATGTTGTTTGTTTTTGAGAGGGACCTCGTTGTTACCTGTACACTGTGTACGGTTTTGTTCATCTTGTCACAGCTTGTTTAGGTCGCAGCCGTCCCGGCTGACAACACAGCCACAGAAGTTTGACACCGCATTTGTACTTTAATGCTTTGAAATGAAGTATGTGCTCCCCCTGACGACGCTGAAGTGGAAATCATATTATTATATTTCCGCAGTAACAGCCCCTGGGAGGGCAGGAACAGTCAGTAGTATCGCACAGTTTCCAAGTTTTGCTGTGGCTGACGAAAATAAATGGCATGCAGGCTTCTTCACAATCTCATAAAAACCTCACAACATCTTTGCTGGACACCTCTCCTCCTCTCTGGAGGAGTGGAGAGCCAAAATCTTTCTGATACCTAAAACTGCAGATCAAGGTTTTTGACAAAGAAAGTGAAGTTGTAAAATTCACAAATTACCGATACAGCAGCCACTATAATTATTGTTTGATCTGGAATAAAAAATATGCAGGGAATTTGCCCACAATTTTCACTGCCACTTTTTTTCAGCCAACTTTTAGGTGATAGAGGAGCGAACATTTTTATTTGTCCAGCACTCTGAGGTGATTAAGAAATTGTGTCTTTATCACCCAGCAAACACTTTTCCATGCATTATATGTTGTGTAAATAAAACGTTTTGTATGGGACAACATATACACTGAAAAATGTTGTTTTTTTGTAGACAAAAAAGCAGAAAATCTAAAGAGTACGACCCTAAATAAAGAGCTTAATTTAAAATATAGTAAAGCAGGAAAGTAGCTCCATTTTAGCTGCACACATTTACACAAATTCACACTTGAGAGCTGCTGGAAACTGCAGGAAAGTTGGTGTTCAAGGTTAACAAACCAAATCAGTCGTCTTAGTTTTTCATTAATTTCCCTCATTCGGATTTTGACACGTTTTAAAGGATTCCTTCCCAAAATATTTGACTTTACTTTCCTTTTTTTTTTTTAAATAAATAAAAAATGGCGTGATGGTTGCATCAGTGAGTCCAATCAAAGTGAAATAGAAGCTCAACAGATCAGAACAGATGTTAATAAGATGGCTTTTGACGGCCGGCTGAGCGAAACGGACGAACCTCGAGATTATTCAGAGATATTGACGAAGGCTAAATAAGGACGAGGCTTTCCCGTTTTTGAAGAAGTGTCAATATCTATATTGCGGTTTTGTTTGCAACGTGACGTCTTGGTGTGAATTACTCTGGGCTGCTGGGCGTGTGTGTGTGCTCGTGCGGTCGGGATGAGCCTTTTCACACCTGCCGCCTCCCTGTTGGATCATGGCACTGTGACAGATTGTCTCATCGCTGCTTGGAGGAGAGTGTGTTTGCGTGTCCCCGTGTGTGTGTGCGCGTCAAGGCCAGGTGTGAGACAGGTACAGCATTTCCTGGCAGGACCTGGAGGACTGATGGGAGTCTGTGTAGGGTGTAACAGCGGCTCTCAGAGGGCCGGACCCCTCCACTTCATCTCACACACACACACACTTATCCGCTCGCAGGCATGTAAGCTCCCAATTTTACAACCAAATGCACCGATACAAGCCCATATGTTGTGTTTTTTATCATGCAAAGTGAAAAGTCGGCGATAAGAAGCTAAGAAATGTTTAATTAAACACTCTACACAGGTACCGACACACAACAGGGGATTGGACAAGCACATATACCCCCACACAATAGCCCGCTGCTTTTAATTACACTCACACCATTCACCCGACCATACAGAGAGGGAGGGAGCAGAACAAGAGAGGCAGAGAGCTCGAGAGATGATTAAGGCAGGAGTACTGACGGAGACGAGTGAAGGAAAAACAAGAAAACATCACATCTACGCAGGGAGACAAATAGAAAGAGGCAAACAATAAGGACTCCTCACGCTACAAGGCCTCACGTTGCATCATATCAACCCATCAAGCAAGAGAGAACCATAGGAGACATCACCCGCTGTCACTTCTCCTGCTCTTATACGACCAGTAACAACATCATCCAGTTCAGCTGCAGCAGCAACACACTGAGTCACTCTGCGCACAAAGGCTTCTGATGTTTGGAGCCGCGATCACAGAGGCTCTGATAGCTGAAAACTCTCCACTGAATCACGTCACCAGAACAAAAACATCACTGCTCGGCTTAATTTTTATTTATTTTACAGCAGTTCTCTTCAGGAATACTGTCACAGCGGTGAGGATCGCCGCATATCTGACATATATTAGTGTTGGTGTAAGGATCTGCAGTGCCAACAAATCTAGATTATAATCAATGAAATAATCATTGTTGACAATTGACAATTGGGATTTCGGTCCAGTTTGGACATTTTTCTGAATAACACCTGGTTGCACAAGCGACATAAAACACAATGCAAAAGTCACCACTGTCTGCACATTTCATTCTGACTACCTTACAACAAAAAGTAGACGGTGAACTTTAAAATTCCTTAAAATGCCTAAAAATGCTTAAAATGTCCCAATTTCAGTGTGTTGATACATATTAGAGCCTAATCTATCCAGAAATGACATTCTGACTACCTTACAACAAAAAGTAGACGGTGTTTTTTTTCCTAGGATGGCGAAGACATGACCCTGCAAATCTGCCCATCCGCCCATGACTTCCCCATCCTAGGAAAAAAATATCGAAAATATCATCTACTGTTTGTTCTGCTTCACACAGTAACATGTTCTGATACAAGTCAATTCATTCAGATCATGACTGATGCTAATGCATTATGAGACAGCTAGAATTACGCTCCTGTTTTCTTAGCAAACCTGTGGGCGTGGTACTGTGGCTCAAGGCTCCAATGACCTACAGAAGCATGAACTTTAATTAACAACATTTGTGCTTTTTGCTACGGTTAGCAGAAGGCAAATATTGGCAAGATTTTCTCTCCATCTCTAAGTTCTTTGCTGATACTGATACACTGCATTTAGTGGCACAACTGGGCGGTCCGGGTTCAAATCCAACTCTGAGCCCTTCCCCTCTGTCTCCCCCTTTAACTCTGTATCTCTCACTACCAATAAAGCTGTAAAAAGGGCAACAATATCAAGAGCTGGTCTGAGTTTAGTAATAGGCTGAAATTCATGCAGTGACGACAACAGCAACAACAACAACAACAACAGCAAAAGTGCGTACCACAGCTTTAAGTTGATATGGAGAACTTACCACTTACATATTAATCAGATACAGTGCAACAATTTGTAAAATGAATATGTGAAATCTTGTGAGCTCCTTTACCCTGACTTAAGATGTCGTATTTAATTTTTCCTGCCTATCAACTTTTTTAAGCTCAATAAACATGGATAATCAGGGTCAGAGCATCGACCGCAAGGGTCGGCGAGGACCCTATTGGAATTGTAATGTTTATTATTATTCTTTTTCAAATATTCTTTTTTAAATATTAATAATTTTTCATGGAGATTCAGTCCTAAATTACTGCAAGTTGGGCCAAAATAATTATTTAATCTAAGTCTCGGAGGCAGAAAGCAATTTGAGCTCATTTGGTGTTTTTTGTAGAGTCTGCTAATGCAGGAACATGAAATAAACAGCAGCTGTATTCAAATAATAATAACACTATTGTTATATTTTTTCATATTCAACATGACCTATTATTTTATATAATTATGTGGTGGAAATGGATTTCTAACCACCAGTTTCTCCTTTCTCAGAACAGAGAAAGTTTGTGCCTCTCAGCCATTGTTCGGAGCTTTCACGGCATTCGAGCCAAACTTCAATATCAATCAGTCTACATCTATGATCCAAACGCACATTTAATACAATCCCACTGATCCTCCATAATGAAATCTCTCCCTTACACCAGCTGAGGATAAATACAGACCAAATACCCTTATGAGGACGTTCAGATGATTGCCAAGCCTTTTTCCAAGACTGACAGAACAATAATTACAACGTTCCATGGTTTTCTTGAGCAAATATTTTTTTTGAGTGTTCTTGCTTCTTCATATCTATATTTATAGTCGTATCTGAAACTCAGGAACAGCCTTGGGATGAGAGAGGATTTTTTTTATATCAACTTACTTACTAACAAGTCTGTTTAAAGTTCTGTGCCGGAGCATGACTGCCAAGTTTCAGATCTTAAGACATTTGCATGGTTTGGCGATAATCATTAAAACAGATAGATCATTATCATGCTTCCTCACAAGAGGTACACACTCTGTCATGGTAATTACTGTGACAGACAGGACGGCCTCTCATAGCTGTCCGGCCGACACACACAACGATTAATCACTCAAACCTCGTGAATCAGGGGGGTTCACTCTTTAAGACAGGCATAATAATCCATCAAGTCATCACGCCTGCTGACGACAGCAGAGAGTGAGCGGTACAGAGTAATGGAGTGATCCGTTAGCCGATTCCCAGGATAATTATGACTGTCAGGATGATGCAGCCAAGCTGATGAGCGCTGCATTAGTGCATCAAGCAGAGCGGCTCGGACTGTGAAGTCTCCTAATAAACAAATCAGTTGGTATGTTAGCGTGGATCAGTTTGGTCACAGTTCAAAGGGCAAAGCAGATACGAATCTTTTTTTAAACCAGAATTAGTGTCTTTACATCCATGTCTGTGCAGACTCACATGTAGCCATGACAGGAAAATAAAATAGATGTGTTTCCCATCAATTCATTTCTATGTGCACATTGAAGATTTGCATGAGAAAAGCTTGATGGAAACTTTCTGAAAATGTGCATAAATGTTACGCTTGCTTGAGGTGGTTTTGTCTTTTTAGAAATAGTTGGAAACATTTTTTCCATATAACTTCTGACTTTTAACTCACATCACTGATCACCTGTTTCTGCTGTGACATGAAACAATGACAACTGACAATTATAAGTTGCAATAAACTGAAGTAAATTCCTGTCAACTTCTCTGGTAGGTGGCCAAAGTTGTTAATTAATAACCTCTTTTTTGCTGTTTTTTCTCTCCTGCGCAATCTCTACTTCTTCTACTGTTTACTGATGGATTAGCCTACAGCAACACATCACACTGCCATCTTATGACCAATGTAAGTTTATGCAGCTTTGTTTATTTGCTCTAAACCAGTTGATGGAAACGTCCCTAATTCACATTTTCTTTGATGCAACATTTAAAAAAATTGCTTCAAAACTCACTTCGACTTTAAGTGTCTCTTATCGTCTACATCCTGTGTAGCTTTATTAAAGAACAGGCAGTTAATTCAAACCTTTAAGTCCATATTCTCACATATGATGTCATGCTGTGTCTGGCGTTCCTTCTAGCACCTAATTTGTCTTTTTAATAGCCGACTCAGGGCTTTTACTCCGTCTTTGTAACTGCATGTGCTCTCTGTATGTTGAGAAAGAAATTGATGTGTCTTAAAGCTGGGTTTAAAAAAAATTAGTACAATAAAATATATAAAAGGAAACAGTATTAAGCAAGAGAAACACACGGGGCTCTCATTATGTCTGAGCTCATTTCGAGGCTTTATGATGCTGTCAACAGGAATCTGCTGCAGACGAGATTATGATGTGTTTTTGGCCATCTGTCTATAAAAAGCCTGAACGGCAGCAACCGCTGCCTTCAACAGTAACATCTCTGAAGCCGACCCACACAGGCAGGTAACAAAACNNCACACACACACACACACACACACACACACACAGTATCAGGAGTAATCTGAGATATAAAGCCTCATCGATCAGAGCTGCTCTCCCTTGAGGATTACATCATTGCCCAGCAAATAGCCAATCAGAGCACAGCTGAGACTGTCCGCTTTGTGACCCCATCTCCTGTAAAACTAAAGGCAATAAGGAAGAGCTGCACACACACACGTACACACACATATACACACTATTACAGTCCCGCCACAAAGACACATTGCTATCACCCCCTCAGGTGTTGAGGGGTTTTATGTAAACCTGCACCACTGCAAAGCTCCTTTAGTTAATATTACAGTGGTGCATGTTGGGGGCATTTTTGTGTTGTTTTTACTGAGACACTTCAAACACATCTCAATCAAAAACTCTCTCACACACACACACACGAGGATCTGTTGTTGAAAAACAACAAAAGGCATGCAGAGTGGATTCTGCTGCATAACTTTGTGGAGGTGACTTTATGTGTACAGTATATACTCAAGTTTAAGCGTGGGCAGGAAGAGGCACACAGTGCATTTCGGTGCCAACTACCAGTCTGTTGCATAATAATAATAATGCATTGCTTACATCCTGCTGCAGTGGATTCAATACGGTCATAAATCAAGAGGTCATTGTTAAAACTCTGCACTGCTGCACAAACACAGTACGTTAACAGCATTATTTCATATTTATTACATTATTTTGCTTTTTTTTAAAAACCATAAATCAATACTTTTCATGCTTCTGTTAAAAAGCTAATATTTTGGTAGCCAGGGGCAGGTTTTTACTACCATTATAAGGCTTTGGTGCAGTACCCGAGCAGTTTTAAACAGCACCTGAGCTGAATTAATGTCAAATCAATGTGGAGAGCGTCAAAACTATCTAAATGACCTATGGAGATAGCAGGTCAACAGTAAATGCCACAAAGAAATGATGAACATCACCTACAAGCTGAGGATCTGAAGATTCATTTGAGAAATCTCTAATAAAAATGACTTAACGAATCAATTAATTAAACCTATTAAGCTGTATAAAGGTTCTGAACATTCATATTTTTCTTTTTCAATCCATTTCCATGCTCAACTATGTCCCATAAGTTGCTGCAGCAATTGTTGGGTTGATACAATTTGTTACACACATTTGGTGTTGAATTAGGCTTTTTTTTATATATATATCGAGACAGGATAAAAATTGAGCTAGATACAGTATTTGAAAGAAAAAAATGAAAAAAATGAAAAAAATGCAAAGAGGTAATGGCTGTTTTTTTAGCTATTAGGTGTTCATTTATTATCTGCTCCACAGTAGCTTTTAGAACTTTTTGCACACAGAGTCGTGTTAATAATGGTCCGAAACGATACAAAATCACACATTTCTTTTGTGAGAAACAACATTTTCTCGGAGGAGGACTCACCCTAAGATTGTCAGCCTCTGAACGTGTAGCATGTGTTTAAATACCTTAATGTAGCCGCCGGTGGAAACCAGGAGAGAGTTGTCTGGAGAGAAGTGCAGGTCGGTCACCCAGCCTCCGTGGAGAGAGTCCAAGGCGTCCTTACCGTCCCGGGAACAAATCTTCAGCAGGGAGCCGTCCGTGACGCTCCAGAGCTGTGATGGGACAGGTACGTTATAAACAACTTTGTAAGTTTAGCACTCCAAACCCCAAAATGCATGTTTTACATTACTAGTAATTATAACATTGTTTTGGATTTATAATAGCTTGTGGTGGCATTAATATATCTGGCCACCTGTGCTGTCAAAAAAAGATACTGGAGAAAAAAAAAGTTTTTTAATCCCATCGCAAGGTCGTACATGTTTTCCAAAGTCAAATTCCAGCACTTTTCAAGCATTTTTAATGTGCCTTTTCAAGCTTTTCCAGCACCTCACAGCCTATTTACTTATAGTCCATTCATACACTAGTAGGTAACAGCTGTACAGCATCTGGAGTTTGCTCAGATATAGATGAGCTGTTATCACATGACTGAAGTGAGGAGTTTTCACCGTGTGACAGCAGGTGGTCGTATATGAAGAGCAGATTATAACCTCTGTCTGTGTTCAAGGAAGCTTCCTGGCATCAGATGTGACTAAAACCCCACGCTTGGGTCACGTGATAACACCTGAATGCCATCTGTTTATGAAGGTCATGACATGTTTTTCCTCTTTCTAAAAAGGTCAAGATGAACCTTGAAGCTCAATAAAAAGGAGGATGTGCAGCGTGATACAGTGTGAATTTATCCGTAACGTAAATAATGAAACGACGGTTCACTCGGGCAGCACATCATGTCGATTGCAGCTGTTATGCAACTGTTCACATGCCATGTCCATTTGACAATGACACATCACACGTACGGCTATATTTAACACTTGGC